>JAOVVI020007037.1:405-12377 GCA_028571085.2 Nepenthes alata | reverse complement strand
AAAGATCCTAGGGTTGGAGCCCCTCGGTGTACAAGGCAAAGGCTCCCCACCATTTCCAAGCAGGTCAACTAACTCTGATCTAAGCCGGGCACCGCTGTTCCTCGAGTGGAAGAAGCAAATCGGAAAATCAACAACCACCAAGAGTGCGACTTGTCCACAAAGGCAAACACCATCCCAATATCTGTTGGTTAAGGCCTGCCCGACTTCTTCTTGACTGAATCGGGTAATCATCTCACCCTAGAGTTGGTTGCACTCATCCTAAAGATCGATAAGGCGCTACTCAGGCCCCCGAACCGTATACTTAAGAGACGCAATGCGATCCAAAGCCCGCTCGAGGAATCTCACCTTGAACACTAACAGCTCACAATTGAGGCTAGCAACCCGCTCTTGACCCTGCAGAATCTTGGCATGCTAACCAAAATAATCAATAACTTATTAGAAGGTTACTCGACTGACCCGAATACAAGCCCAATTTCATTATAAATTTAAACATTCCTTTACACAAAAGATTTTTTTTGCTTCATGATTTGGCAAATAGTCCATCTACTGTTAGGATAATTTTTTATTTATTCCAATATGCAGACCATATCAAAAATGATTTTTGAAATTTATATTTCAATGAATTATTTTAGATTAGTAGTTTAATCAAAATAATTTAAAATAATAAAAGTATTTACTTTATTTTTTATGGATCCACCCGCTACATAAGCCGATCCAGTCGTGATAAGGGACGATTCACGTGAGAGGACTCGTGGCCCTTGTCAACCACCACCAGCAATGATCACATCAACACCACGAGACGATATTTGACGCAGGAGCCAGTCCTCCTCTCACTTCTCCCGCTCACGTGCAATTCTACATTGCCTATCATCCTCCTTACATCTATCAATTTTTTCAAAAATATTTTTAACTTAAACGTTGAAGTATATACAGGGAAGTGAGTCTAGTCAATCTGTAAAGCTCTTCTTTGTAGTGTGTCACAACGAAAGATTGAATGGCTTCCTAATTTATACCATAACCCAGAAACTAAGGATGCATCATTGGCACTATATGGTGTCCCACATAGGATGCGGGGTGAACGAAGCATGCCTTTATAAGGATGTCGAGACATTTTTCTTGTAGACGCGTTTTGGGGGCGGTGGAGGTTATCTGTCAGAAACAAAACTGTGCGGGCTGGTTTGGCTTGGGAGGCCGTGAAGTTCCCCGGCCCAAAGCAGACAATATCTACATGCGGGTTGCCCAGTGACGTTACACGCTATCTGTGTAAAGCAACGTAAAAGTCCAACTATCAACCACCACACTACTAACAGTAGAAATAGTCAACACAGGAGTGCAAACGAGTGTGCTTCCTAGGAACACTGCCACCGAACGCAACAACCCCTCCATGGGTAGCCATGCGAGTATGCATCTCGTGATTGACATCCGCACGTTAGCGGCCCAGGTGGGTGACATCTTCAGCATGTTTCGGAGGATCAACAGCCAACTGGACGTGGAGCAACATGGGGCTCCCACCTCCACGACACATGCATCGGCTTCCAAAAGGAAGGGACGAAGGCCAAGCCCCTACGAAGAAGACCCCGCTGCCCGATGACGCTGGGAAACAGGAGTTCCCGAGCAGCAGCACTTAAACACAGTCGTAGGGCCACTGGAGCCACGGGACGTGAGATAAGAGCACTGATCAACGGAACCCTCATTACTGCTATAATAACTACAGAACCTTGGCACAAGCAGATGCCTCCTGCAGCGCAAGGCCACCACGAGCCATAAGTCGCATGGACACGCTCCACTCTCCAAACCACTCGGAGCTGAGGAATTTTCGCAACGCCAAGTGGGTCGCCTCAGCCTCTCGCAAGGAGGAGAAGGTGAAAAAAATACGGCAACGCGTCCTCAAGGCCGATACTAAATTAAGGGCCACAAACTAGAGCAGGTCACCCTTTGCAGTGCGAATACGCACGCAACCACTCCCCCACAAATTTAAAATGCTAGCTCTCGAGCAATATGATGGGAGTACTAATCCAATTGACCACATGCACTACTTTCGCACAATGTTGAGCTTCCAGGGAGTAGACGAGGAAGCCTTGTGCAAGTGCTTCCCTTTAACACTCAAAGGAGACGCTCGCTTTTGATTCTCCGGCCTCGAGCCGAAAACCATTCAGGCTTTTTTGGAGTTCACCTACATTTCTCTGTCCAAATTTGCCATGGCACTTAGTCCAATTTCGGCAACGAGACAAAAGATTTAAGCGCTCCCTAGCCCGCTTTACTGCCGAGGCACGAAGGATATCTGGGCTCACTAACCAAGTAAAACTCAGCACTTTCATTGCCACCTTGGAGCCCAAAGACTTCTTTAAGCACCTGCAACAAAAATTATCAGACTTTTTGGGAGGTTGAAACAACGCTCAAGCTTACATTGCAACTGAGTAAGCCAATGAAGTGAAACAAAAATATCGCGCACACCGACTGCTGAAGAGGTCGGCAAATGAGAAGAAAAAAACGACGATGATTAAAGTCCCCAAGGGCCACGCAAGCAATTACGGGAGGAGTCAAGGCCTCGGAAGGAGTTCCAACTGCAAGACCTAACCCCTTGACTAACACGCACGCAAATATCCTGATACAGATTTAAAATGAGAAGTTCTTGAAATGACCAAAGGCACAAAGGAACCTACAGGCAAGAAACGAGAGCAAATACTTCATTGCAACCAGTCTCTGAGTCACGAAACTAAAGACTGTCGAACCATGCAGAATGACAGCGAACACATGATTCACCGAGGCATTAGACGAGATTCCTACGAAACCAAAGACAGGCTCCCGCAATCACAAAGGAAAACACATAGGAACAGTCGAAGAATCGAGTGGTGGTCGGAATTGTAAACATGATAACAACTAGGCCGGCGAAGGACAATACCCCGAGCTGCCCAGCAAGCACTTATAGCAACAAGAAGGCAAGAGTAGGGCTTAGGACAAGTGTCATTAGTTTTAACGACGACGATATAATACATGTCATGACCCCTCATTTTGACCTCTGCTTGCATCTGCCCTCGTTTCTGGTAGTTTTATAAACTACGAACTGAAACTAGTTTTCGTCGATAATGGAAGTTTCACACCTTACTTTATCTTGATACTTTTTTTAAGTTTAGAGTAAAACAAAGCCAAATAAGGCCCACCAAGGGACCCTTGTATAGCCTGGACAACAAACCAATGACCGTACAATGAGCTGTTGAACTTGAGGTGACGTAGGGGATATACACTAACACAGCTTCTTGGATACTTACGTTCCTTGTCGTTGACCTTTTGTCTGTCGTTGTTGAACTTGTCGGAGATCAAGAGACGGGCCAGACGTGCTATCTGTCCCAAATCAATCCAGCGAACCCAACCCAACTAATTGGGGAGCTTGATTTTTGAGAAGAGGCTCCCCTCCAACAGACTCAATTAGGGGAGTCAACTAATGAGTTCCCTTTGCACCTCACCGAGCCAAAAAAGTGCGCTCATATTAATAGCTCCCTTTCAGGACCCGTTCGCGACCAACTAGTTTCTTTTCTCGAGCAACATGCCGATATCTTTGTGCAGACTCTCACCGACATGTCAGGGATACCAACCGAATTAATAGTCAACAAGTTGAGCCTTAATCTCAATCATAACTTTGTTCGGCAAAAATGTAGAAACAACTTTGTCAAAAAACTGATTGGCAACTGCAAAAAAGTGAAAAGCTACTCGGCGCGGGCTTCATCAAGGAGGCCCAATACCCTGACTGATTGTCAAACGTTGTCCTTGTTAAGAAGAACAACAAAAAGTGGTGGATGTATACGGACTTCACCGATATGAACAAGGCACGCCCGAAGGATAGCTTCTCACTGCCTAGGATCAACTAGTTGGTGAGCTCCACCATCGACCACGAGTTGCAATGCTTCATGGACGCTTACTCGGGATACAATATCATTACAATGTGTCTAAAAAATAATGAGCACACATCCTTCATGACGAACCAGGGGGCCTACTGCTACAAAGTTATACCCTTCGATTTAAACAACATTGGGACCACTTATCCACGGCTTGTGAACAACATATACGATGTCTAGATTGACCGAAAGGTGGAAGTGTATGTTGACGACATGCTCATCGAGAGTAATGTCACCAACAACCACATTCCTGATCTGAGCAAAACCATTGAGGTCCTCTGGGCGCACCTGATGAAACTCAACCCAGCCAAGTGCGTCTTTGGGGTCGCCTCCGAGAAGTTTTAGGATTTTGTAGTGTATCAACATGGAATCAAGGTAAACCCCAAGAAGATAAAGGCCATCGATGACATGAATCCTCGGTCCGTGAAGGAGGACTAGAAGCTCACCGGGAGGCTCGATGTCCTCACACGGTTCCTTATGAAATCGGCCAAAAAAATACTTACCGTTCCTCATAGCCTTGAGGGGTGTCAATGCAACAGGATCCCAATGGACGACCAAGTGTGATACTGTATTCCAAAAACTCAAGAAATATCTCTCCCATCCTCCTCTCCTGACTTTGCCTCGATGGGGCAAAGAGCTGTATCTAAAACTAGCACTTTCTAGCACGACACTGAGTTTTGTTCTAATCTTGCAATAGTCAGGTGTGCAACGACCAGCATACCACATCAGCAAGATCCTGACCGACACCGAGAGCCACTACACGCATGCTGAAAGGATAGTGTTAGCCGAAGCATACTCCGCCAGAAAGGTGCAGCCATACTTTCAAGCGCATAAGATCGTCATCCTAACGAACCAACACTTGAAGTGTATATTACAGAAGTCGGACACTTCTAGGAGATTGGTCAAGTGGGATATAGAGTTGGGCGAGTTCAACATGGAGTTCCGACCGAGACCAGCCATGAAGGGCCAAGCCCACACAGACTTTATAGTCGATATGCAAACCCTAGTTCCTGACGCCCCCGACCAAGCTGAAGATACTGATAAGCTGGATGTTCCAACATTGACCCTGAAAGTTGACAGGTCATCAACAGGCGCAGGCAGCGGAGAACACGTGGTTCCAAGAACCCCATACAAGTCAAAGATCGAATACACTATCACCCTTGGGTTTTCAGCCAACAATAACATTACTGAGTACAACGCGCTAGTTGTCAGACTACGGCTCGCCAAGGAATGCTCAGCTAGGTTGTCTATCGTCTGCAGCCACCCCGAACTAGTTCTCAACCAAATCTGTGGGAGTTTTGAGGCGTCCAATCCAGAACTTGCAAACTACCTTCCCAGGGCAAGGGGGCTGGTCCGGGAGTTCAATCGAGTCAAGTTAGTCCACATCCCCAGGGAAGAGAACAGGAAGGCTAACCAATTTGCAAGAGCAACAGCGGCAAGAAACCTGGAACAATCCTCTAAGGATTTGCAAGAAGTCCTAGCCATCCCGATCGTCGACGACCCTGAGGGTGAGGTGTTGCATGTACCCGACACCAACACCTAGACGACCCCGTGCTGAAAGTATTTAACCAATGGCACCAGACTGTAGAACCTCGACACGGCAAAACATGTGAGAAAGATAGCGGCCTCGTATACCATCGTAGACGAAAAACTATACTATCAGGGATGCTCAATCCCTTACGTGAGGTGCTTAACACCATAAGAGGTCGATTATGCACTGAGTGAAGTGTACTTCGAAGTCTACAGCTCATATATAGGGGGTGAGAACTTAGCCTTCAAAGCAATGAAACAAGGCTTCTTCTGGCCCTCGATAAAGCACAAAGTCATGGAGTTGGAAGAAGTGCAAAAGCTGCCAACACCACGGAAACATAACTCACCAGCCACACATAGAGTTGAAAGCCCTCCATACCCCTTAGCCATTCGCACAATAGAACTTTGACATTCTCGAGCCACAACTCATGGCGTCCAGACAAAAGAAATTCATTATAGTGGGCATTAACTACTTCACAAAATGGGTGGAGGCATCCCACTTACGCGCATAACTGAATAGAATGCAGCAAAATTCGTTCACCCAAATGTTATATGCCATTATGGGATTCCCAAAGTTATAGTGACCAATAACAAAAATCAATTTTTTGATAAATGATTCTCCAAGTACTGCGCAAGTCTGCAGATAAAGCAAGTTCACACCTTGATCTCCTACCCACAAGCCAACGGACAGGTGAAAGTGACGAATCAAACGTTGCTCCACGGATTGAAAACCAAACTAGAAGACACTGGGGGCTCTTCAAATGATAAGTTGCCTTCCATTCTCTGGTCATACAAAACCACCCCGAAAGAGCAAACATGCGAAACACCCTTCAACCTATACTACGAAATAGAGGCGGTCATCCCGGTGAAAACTAGTCTGCCCAACCTATGGGTTGAAAGGTTTGACCCCCTCAAAGTCTCAGGGAGGACCTCACCAAGCTCAAGGAGGCCGAAGATCCAGCACACCTTGGGACTGCAGCGTGCCTGTAGCGGATAGTTTGGTACTACAATAAAAGCGTAAAAGCTCGCCAATTCAAAGTGTGGGACGTCGTCCTATGGAGCGTAAAGGAAACCGATAATACTGCCAAGCTACACACTCAAGACAACAAGCTCACCCCAAGGATATGGACTGCCAACCACCTTAAAAAATACTACCAATAAGACTGAGCTGAGCCCAGGTAAGAACCTCATGCATCATTCTGAATGCTTGTAACTATATCACCTTTTTAATCAATAGAATTGTTGTTTATTCATTTATACATGTCAATGTGATTGCATGCATGTTTGTCATTTGATCAAATCAAGTAACCCAAATTGCCCCTAAATCAGCCAGCATTCGTCCTGGACTACTTTGCTAGCCATTGGCGGTCAACGAACCTCAGCCCTGAGCAGAGCAGCCCGTTAAGTTGTCGAAACATACACCTTGATTTCGTACCAAACAGTCTGGTGACGGCCGAAAACAAGGCCTGAGGATCTTAGAGCACCGAACCAAATAGCCTACAAAATCTTAGAGAGCTTCTACAGCAAACGTGCAACAACCTCCCCCAGATGGAGAGAACCCAAGTCAACGATGATCAACAAATTTGCACCTGACGCTCACAGCCAACGACATCCTCGGACAGGACTGAGCTCCCATATGGCAATACGCGAACGACAGCCTACAACTCTAGTAGGTCCCATTTGCTGCGGCCTTGAAACCCATCTAACCGTAGCGAGGCTCACCCCCGGGCGTTTGACGACATCTTACTTACAACATAAAGCACCCCACACGATGAGGTGTCATAACATTCCCTTCCTGAGGGAATGAGCCCCACGAGCCAATGCACATCAGACGAACCCTGCCACAGTAGATGTAATGCTTAGCTAGACGAACAAACAAAAACCAATCCTACATGGAAGTCTAAGTAATCAACCACAAAAGTCGTGATAATTAGACTGCTTTCATTATATTTTGTTCTAAATATACAAACAGGCCATTCCCGAAAAAAAAAAAAAGAGAAAGGGGGGATTTAGTGGGCTGGAGAAGTGTGACTCTGCAGCAAGTGACCACCACCCGATTGGGAAGTTGTATGCCCGACCTTCCCCGAACAAGGAAAAAACAAGTCCAAAGCCAGGGTGGCGCTGTCGTTTGCCAAGTGAAGCAAAAAGACCAAAATGCCCAGAGATGCCAGCTACGCAATTCCCCGACAGAGGTGAATGCCATCCCAAAATTTACACTCCAATACCTACCCAAGGTCCGCTATCAGAATGGAGGCCCTCAACTAATCCTCAAGCTAAAGGCAGTGCCCGCGGAGAAGATGATACCGCTCTAGTAAATCGCAGAGTCAACCATCAAGGGAAGTAATCTTCTAGCCAACCACACGTAACTACCCCTCCAAGGACTCGACCCGCTCAACCACGGCTCCATGCGATGATGGATCAGCGTGCCCTAAAGCTAGGAAACCATTACCCCCCAAAAGCTGAAGAGCCCTCCCCTAAACCTGCTGGCAGCAAGCACGTTATAAGAACGAAGGCAAAAATAGAAAATGGACAAAGGGATACTAAATGAGTACCTCTCCGAAGGAAAACCCCTCGTAGGGAGGCTATCTTGAGCCAGCCTCGGGTAACTCCACCGCATTCTCGGCTCCAGCAGACGCAACATCCGCCAACTCAGGGAGCTCAGGGCACGACGCCATAGTTTCTTCCGCGACGGCCACAACAGTCATTGGCTCTTAAACCCTTAACTCCGAAGGGTCTATAGAAGGCCTCTCGACAACCTCGCCTACCTCCATGGGAGGAGCACCGACGGTGACTGTCACCCACAAAAGAAGCTCCTCTATAGTCTCAAATGCCCCAAGAGGGGGCACTTCGGCAGCAGCAATCGCCATTGAAGGGGGCTCCTCGGCAATCTTGGTATCCTCGATGACCATCACAACCTCGATCGCGCTGTCGGTCAAAGTGCCATCCACTGCTACACGGATGGGAGACTCAAACCCTCCAAGGTCAACATTTGAAGCCGACCCGGCAGTGGCCTCCAGTGTCGCCGCGGCTGTGACCTCCTCTGCCGGCTCCACAGGAGTCTTCGCCGGCTGCTCACCTAATAAAAGTCTGGCAACAACAAGGGCACCATCCTGCGCCAACACCAACACCAGAATCGGCTCAACTCTGACATCGATGGCACTGCAGGAACCGCTCCCCCAAAACCAGATGCTTGGCCTAATGTGGTGGCACGGATAAAACATGTTTCCCTCGAAATGCTCACGAATCGTTAAGCCCACTGCATTGCAGCCTCATCCTCTCCAAGGATAAACCATCAACAGAGAAGCAATGCTACTTTTAGGCGGACCTGAGGACTCTCAAATTACTAGCGCCCCTGGCCTCCTCAAACAGACAAACGTCGCAACAGGGGCCGGCTCCCACACCGCTGCAGCAAAAGCATCCGAGGTCAGCCAATGTCCCCTCTCACAGAAAGTGCCGGCATTGGCCTGGGTCATATCTATCAGCAGTTTGTCCTGGGCATTCTCATCAACTTCCAAGGACCCCGTTATGCTGAGCCACACCTTCCCCCACTCGTTTGAAACATCCCGCTCAAAAAGCGTCGCTAGGTAAAAGAGTTGATCATTCCAAAACATGACCGAATCAAGGTTCGCCCCTTTGAAGTTAAAACAAGGGCGAGAAAATAAGAAAATCCAGTCAGCCTTCTACGAGAAGGTGAAGATCACCCTGACAGACGTAATGTTAAAACTGCAACCATGGTAGCGGGAGAAGACCTGAAGAAACACCAAATACCGTACAACGTTGGGCATGAGCTTTGCCATTGGCACCCCCAAGGCAGCGAGAATCGCATAACGTCCATGGGCACCGAAATGTGTATTCCACCCTGGAAATGGAGATCATCAACGGCGATGAAACCTTTCATCAGAGAATGGGCCCTGTCGTCATCAGCAGGCAGCAGGAACACCATATTCCTTGGAACCCAAAACGGAGAAAGTAGTGACTGAACATCATCAATGGTGAGGATCAATCGAATCCTCCCATCATCGTCTATGACCATAATCGGAAGAGAAAAAGAAGGAAATTTGCAAAAAGGAGAGTAGCACACAACGGATCAAAGACGAACGCGAAGTGCGGGAACGGCGAAGGGCACGCTGCTTAAATAAGCAAAGACCCAGAACCGAAGTCAACATCGCAGGGAAGTCAAAAGGCTGCCCCCATGATGGCAGCCACAGGTGTCAGCACCGCAAGGCGCCACGACACACTCCTTCCCACAGCCACTCGTACTGAACTTGATGGCTCGAATTTCCACGCGGCAATTTTAGTGACTATCAGTCGAACCGCTCCATCAGCAATAAATGCATCAGAAAGACCCTAGATGTAAGTGTCGCGAGCCAAGGCAGCAATAATGACAGCTTATGGTCTCACCAAAGGACCAACGGAATAAAGATGAGGCCACCATCACATGATACGACTTGAGAAAATAAGCGGATCAAGTGCAACCGAGGCCGGCCCGACGAGGTTTTGCCATGCCAACCTCTCAGCCTAGCACTCGAGACGACCATTTGAGAAGCCCGTTGTTGGATAACCAAGCCACCGGAAGCTCAATCTGATTAACTATCAGATGCCAAGCCACACACGACAGTACAAAGACAACCAAATAAAAAAATAATAGCACAAAGATAAAAGGATAAGACAACAGAATCACAAGAGGTAAGAAAATACTTAGTCATTCCTGAAATCTTTTACAAGGTACAAGGCCTACAATAGTAAGAGAATATAAATGAAGAGAAAATCGACGACACTCGCTCGAAAACGGGCTTAGGGAAGAAATGTGTAGGTAGGGCAGCAAAAGGTCAAACACCATGCGGACCATGCCTACCTACACATGAAAAGTACCCGACCAAAAACCAAACGCCATAGGATGCTGGTGGAAAGCGATTTTTTCGAGGAGAAACAAAACTCCAGATAAGCTTCCCACCCAAGAACTCCTCCAACAAGTTCCGATGATGACCCGCCAAAGTAGAGGTTGAGGTAGGGCCACTTCTGTCGATCAAAACGGATTGCAGAAGACGCCCACCACCAGGGATCTCTTCAAAAGGGGGCGTCCGAAAGCTGGCCAGAGGAGAAAAGAAAGAAGGAACCATACCACCGCGTTTCCAAGCGTGGCGGCTTGAGAACAGCCGTAGTAGGGTCCGAGTGACATGAGAACGGCCGGAGTAGGGTCCGAGCGGCACGAGAACAGCCGAAACAACGGAAACGATGTAAGCGCCAAGCTTGTTTTCGAATCTTCCAAGACTCCACCCGATCCCAACACGAGGCTTCGAAAAGACTAAGGCAACTTCGAGCTTCCACATTGTTTTGCTGGAGTGAAGATGGACCATGAGGCAAAAAATAAGAGTGTTCCCCCTTTTATAGCCATAGAAGGAGGATAGCAAGCTCCTAATGAAAAGACATGACCACCGATCGCCAGCAAGGAATCAGCACCAAATTTTGATTCAGAGCAGAATCTTTCCAAATATAGTATTGAATCTCTACACCATCGTGCAAAAGGCTACAATGTGTGTGGGGAAGGGACTTAACTCTAGGTAACCAACAACTGAAGCATCTCGAAAAGAAGCTTGAGAGCATAGCCTACTGGAAACGTCCCATCATCTTCTATGCTGGAGACTAGAAAGGCACAACTCTCCGGCATGGGAGACTAGTGGTGGGTCCACCCATGACACGAGCCAATCCAGTGCAATAAGAGACAATTTGGAGGTCAGCCTATTAGCCAATGATGCCCAGCAAAAAAGCAAAGCCCAAAACTTGTCCAAGCAACCCATCTGCTACGAATAGGCCCATGGGGGACCAACGGCCCAACCTCATGAGATAGCCTCTTCAGCTTCACAAATCACAACAAAGTCCACTCCCTACCTCAACGATAGCAGTCTGGCAGCACAGACGACATCGGCACGACAAATCTCAACCAATAGTATTGGTGATCAACCATGGAGAATCGTCATGCCCGCCGATAAACAACAACCCAACCAACCCACACGAGGGGAGATCTAGCCTTTATCAACCACCACCATCCACGGTCGCATCAACACCCCAAGATGGCATCTGACATGGTGGCTCCTGTCAACGCCCAACAACCAATGAATCCCGGAGGAACACCAGTCATCAATCTTGGTGCCGAAGTCTTCTCCGTCAAGCATCATAAATTTCCTCACCATCCACAGGATGAAGGAGACCAACTCTCAATCAAAAAACATCCCACGAACGAGACTCAATAGCCAAAGAGGAACCAAACTCTCTTTCCCAACATAACTCTTTCTCTTCCGCAGTGAGCCACTTCTTACCGAGTGTGTCTATAGTGAGCCACTAACTGAGTGCAACTCTAGTGAATCACCAACCGCATGCAACTAGAAAGGAGCCCAGTCCTCCTACTTCTCCAAACCGCCCCACGTCGGATGCACCAACAGGAGCCAATCCTCTCATTTCCCTCACTGATGTACAATTCTACATTATCTAATATCTTCGTTATATCTTTTCATTTTTTAAGAAATATTTCTAATTTGAGCGTCGGATAAT
>JAOVVI020007036.1:0-12438 GCA_028571085.2 Nepenthes alata | reverse complement strand
ACATTCTTTGAAGCTATGACGTGTAGAATGGTGGTTAACAGATTTGAATCCTACTCAAATAAAAATTGGTGGAAGCTTCCATAAAATATGAATCAGTGTCAATCATATAAATTACTTTTTAAATAAAAAAAATTATAAAAGCAATATCTCTATTGATTTTGTTCTTAAAAATGGAACTATGATCCGATTCTAGGCATATTATTTAATACTTCACTTAAACTAAGCAAGAATTATGGGCATTAGCTTGATTATTTTAAATTAATATTTGAAACCAATAAACAAATGTCTAGGGGCACGAAGTCTGATCCACAACTATGCTTTCTCTTCTAGAATACAATGAAATATATGCTAATGAAAATATGAAACCAAGCACCATCAATCATAAATATCCATTCTTTAATTATTAGTCATCAAATACTATGAGAATATAAGAAATAAAATATACAATCAAATATACAAGTTATAGAACAATACTTAATATGAAAAGTCATTCTTAACTAAAAAATAACAAATAAACTAATATAAGTCTATTATAAAAGTATTCAATTACAAATATAACCCATTCGAGATCCCTTCATAACAACTCATCTAAATAACTAATTAAACGTACATTTTTCAACGTAGCTAGCAAACCAAAGAGAGAAAATATAATGAGAAAATGAGCAACTAATAGGTACTATATTATAAAATTAAGTCTAGAGTAATAAATCTAAACTTAATACGTAATAAAACTTAAATTAAATATCAACTTGATACTGAAAATCTTCATATTCTCTCTTTTCTCTCTCCCTTTTCTTTCTCGTAGCACCTCTTATGCTTTTGTTCTTTGATTTGACACAAAAGTCATTATGGGGTTTTTATACCCAATGCCAGCATTCAAATACTAGAGCTAAAAACTGTATTTGTGCATTCAAATAGCCTCTTCAGGCACTATTCTTCGTGCCACTCCAATCCTTCATTTGTATAAGTTTATACACCAAACCTAAGTGGACCTCCAGATAAATATATTGAGAGTGAAACTTATAAGAAAATAACTCAAAATTTAATGAACTTTTCTACAAGACCTTATAGTGGAGCCCTCTCTTCTTCGACAACTATTATCTCTTACCTTTTGATAAGTTTTCCTTCATTATTATCATAGTGTCGAACTCAATAAATTTGTATGATATCATTTTCCACTCTACTGATATACTTGGAGTATTACCACTCCCTTTCAGTGCCTTTACTTTTTTAGGGTCACTCCTCTTTGCACACCATCTTGGACTCCTCACGCCACTTTAACTAAACCTTTTGCTAGTCACTTTGGTGCTACTATTAACAGTTGAAACCTCCATTAAATAGTTCCTTGAATGCCTGCTTTCCAATATATCATCCAACAAGCCTTAGTAAATTTCTATTGACCTTTGCTGAACTTTGTGGAAAAGTTCATCTCGTCAAGCTCAATGATTGAATTCGAATTTGACCTCATGGTCGGAGCATGCTGCACACTTCTCAACACAAGTTCCTTTTCACTGCATGTTCACAAACTAACGTCCCTGTGCCAACTATTCTTGACAAGCCATCATTTTTCATCTTCAATACCTCATAGCGTAGGGCATATAGGAGGTGAAAGACTCTTGATATTGCACGGTGTGAAAATCCACTATCTATCATTCAACTCACCTAGTGACTAGTGAAGTTTTGTGTCTTCCCTACATCAATGACTTGAAGGTCTTCATAGGTAGCAATAGAGCCTCAATCATTGCTATTATAATCCCTCATTTCTTGTTACTCATTACTATCCACCTTCTTCTACTTAGCTTGAAACAATCCAGCTTCATGATCACAATAGCTTCATGATCACAATGATAACATTCTATGTCCTTAAATTTGGACTAACTGTTACTCCTCTCTAGCTTGCTACTTCTTTCCAACAATCTCCCTTGCCACCAACTACAAGTGGATATAGAAAATTTTGACTCCCCTAAAAACACATCACTTTTCTTCTACCTAGAGTCATCTATAAGTAGAGAATAATGACCTTATCATGTGTGAATGTGTCCTTTTTGAATAGTTATATCATGACAATATAATCATATAAGGCCAACAATAAAACAAGCAACACTAATGCCTTATCCTCTTCCTTGATCTTCTCATCAAGTAAGGACATTTGTATTAAAATCTAGATAAACTCGCCAAAATGCTTATTAAAGCTTCCCTTTTTGATAAGAATTGCTTTTTCATATATAATTTCATCATTAAGGACTTAAACTTATATCAATCCTCAAGTTTTATCCAAGCTTTCGCATGACCCAACAAGCCAATGACTTCTTGAGTATTATCTACAAGATATAATTTGAATCTATAATTAACTAAATTTTAAATATCTTACCACTTATTATCCTTCATCTTTTCTGGCCTATCCTCCTCCTTTTTCAATGCTTTCATTATTTTTTCACTGATTAAAATATTTTTTACTCTTACTTACTAAAAATTAAAAATATTTTGCATGCGTAATTTATTAATATAGAATGGCAAGCTTTGAAACATTAAGGCCAACAAATTATAGTTTTCACATAAAAAAAGCCTATACTCTTATACAATCTGTCGAGATTTGTGATAAAAAATGGCATTGGCATAATGAAAATGAGCACAAATCCCTTTGACAATTTTCGATCACCAAAAAACATTAGAGTACAAGGAACAAAATACCCAACTAAGAACAAGAGATATATAATAATATTTAATATGAAAAATTTTTCTTAACAAATAAATAAAGTCACAGGATAAATTTTAAATAAATCTACTTTAAAAATATTTGATTACAAATAAAACACCCTCCAAGAATCCTTTATAATAATCCTTGTGAATAATCGGTTAAAATATATTTCCAACATATCTAACAATCATACAAGAGAAAATACAATAAGAAAACTAACAAGCAATCTGTTGTATGTCCTAGAATTAAGACTATAACAAAATACCCTAGTATGATAAAGAATAAAATTTAAACTGACCTTAATTAGATATTAAAAGTCTTCTTATTCTCTCTCTTCTCTCTTCCTTACAATGCCCATTGTATTTTTGCTATCTCATTTGCCCTAAAAGTTGCTCTAGGTTTTTCAAACCCAGGGCTTTTGTGCTCCTTTTCCTATTGCTAAATAAGCATTTTTACTCTCTCTTCCTATTCTTGTTTAGGCAACGTGGGAAAAGCCAATTTATATGGAAATAGCAATTCATGAAAAAAATGAAATCTCTTAAAACAAATATTACATGACTGATCAAATCAAGAAGTTTGTATCCTTTGGTTTCGAAAAGGTATCCTAGTAAGACACACTTTAAAGATCTTGGATCAAATTTATTTCTTCCTTGTCTAATGGTAGAAGCAAAATATAAAGAACCAAACAATTTTATGCAAGAGTAATTAGGAAGTTTGTTGAACAACAATTGAAAAGTGATTTATTATAAGTGTTTGGTGATGAAGTCTATTTATTAAAAATACTACACTAAGGATAGCATTTGTCCAATATTTTCAAGGTTACATGATTGAAAGATAAGAGATCGAGTAATTTTAAGAACACATTTGTGTTTTCTTTCTGACATATTATTTTGTCAATGTGTTTTAACACAAATAGTTTGATAAATAACATCATTATAGAGTAAAAAGTGTATGTCATAAATTTTAGTCTATTGTCTGATATAATACATTTAATGTGTTTATGAAGTTGTGTTCTAACAAAGGAGAAGAAATTTTCAATGTGAAGTCTTGCTTCAATTTCATACTTTATCAAATAAAGCCAATTGTATTTAGTATAATCATCATTGATAGTCAAGAAATATCAAGATTTTTCGTAACTAATGACTTGTGAGAGTCCCAAATATCACAATGAATGAGTTCGAAAGAAGACATTGGTATATTTTTCTCTATAGGAAATGGTAATATATGATGTTTAGCTAGTGGACATATATTACAAACAAGATTATTGTGCAGGACATGCAAGTCATCAATAACATGTTTTAGTAAATATAAATAAGACAATGAAGAGTATCCGGATCAAAAATGCTATAGCAATTGTCCATCAATTAGTTTATTATTACATGTTATGTAATTGAAAAATGGAGGGTAACAAGATAAAGCTGAAAAATTAGAAGTGGAAGATCTAGAGTCTAAATTTGAAGATACAATATTTGCCTTTAAATGGTATAAACGTTTCTAAACATTACTCTTTTCAATCTCGTTTTATGTAGAAATGTCCTACATGAAATAATTATTTAAAGTGAAAGTAAAGAAACAATTGGAATCATTGCATAATTTTCAAATAAAAAGCATATTGAAAGCAAATGAGGGTATACAAAGAACACTTTACAATAGAATGTTGTTACATATAGCAACATTCCTTTCATGCGTGACCTGTGCTAAGTTTCTATCGAAAAGTTTAACTTGACATCTGATTTTCTTATGCTTGGAATTATAAAAATGTGTTCAATATATCATATGATCAGTTATTTTAATATCTATAATCTATGGTATTTCCTTATTTTTAGAAGTGGAGTTAATAAGAGCAAAAAAGAGACTATACTTGTGAGATTATTTGCAATATGTGTGATGTTTGTCGGGGTATTTGAAGCTATCATCTTCTAACTTTGGAGTAAAGAAATAGTTTGTTGTAAATGCTATAGAGTAATCTTTTGAATTATAACTGACACATTGGCAGATTTAGTAGAAACATTATTATGCTTATGTGCGGTTGAAACATTGGCAGAAGATGAAGGTTTGTTTTTGTAGGATGACCTTCAACCTTGTGGAAAACGTGGAGCTTATAGCAATGATTTTGGTGCTTAATCTTAAGGGATATTTGGAAAAGAAGTTAAGGAAGGAGCATTTAGACACATTTCTTTTTATTATTACTAATTGTTTTAGAATTCCTTTTCATTTCTTATTCAAATGCTAATATGTGATATTTTCCTATTTCTTATTTTTGTATTGTATACATGTTTAGTTTTTTTTTTTTTTTTTACAATTATTGATATTTGAAAGTTTGTATCCTAAATTAAATATGTTATCTCAAAACTTTAAAAATTTTGAAAATCCATCCTTATATATCTCTTTTTATGCAAGAGTTTGATGAAATACTTTACAAATAAGTTAAAGTAAATATATTTGCTTTCCATGTTCTTGAAATTTGTTTGTAAAGTTAATATATTTGCTTTCCATGTTCTTAAAATTTGTTTATTTATATAGAATCTTTCATTTGAATTAAATAAAATTATTATATATAATTAATAAAATATATTTTGACATATGCTAGTATATTAATTTGTAAATGAATATTCTTACCTAACATCCACGGGTACAAAAAGTGGTGTTTACTTTTATCTATATAATATAATATGTAGTCGACCCATTCATAGATTTTGAATATTGATATATGGCCTAAACTAAGGAAAAATTCATAAATTGACTTTTGTTATTCGATCCTAATTGTTGAAATTATTACTAGCCCTTAGTTCATACTTCTATTTTTACTTTTTGGTATATTTTGCAAGTGATTACTCTTGCCCTTCTCATGATTTTGTAATGTATATTTACATGAAATTACACATATATGTTTTGTTAAGTATTACACTTATTATTATCATATTTTATAATTTTTCAGATTAATAGACTTGGATTTACTTATAAGTTTTTAGATTTAGAGGGCAATTCTAGAAGATTAGTCTAAGAATGTTTTTATTGCATTTTTGAATGTATAGATTACATGAAACTATTAGAAACGAGTTCATCGGATTATGTACTTAGGTGGCAGGTGTGCGGATAGTTCATATTTTAGTGCTATAAATACTAGTTTTTGGATGCTTTTTCATACATATTTCTTATACTTTTTCTTATGCCTATAATTCTATTTAATCAGGTTGTATGTTATCGGGAGTATTAACCATATTTTCCCAAGGGACATTGCCTATATATATTGGTGGTTTTATTTTATTTTAGATGTAAAATTGTGTTCCGATATTATTTAAGTGTGCATGATGTCATTACAATTTATGTTACATATCGGGGATGTGACACCCAAATTCATAAATCAATATCCTATACATCACAATAGAAAAAGAAGTGAAGCGGCCTAAGAAAAAACTTAGGAAAATCTTTCAATACTCAAGTTTTAACATAAGTTGGTCAAATCATTAGCGATTATACCTGTCCCCACTGGAATTAAAATCTTTAGTTGGATCGCTACCATATTGGGAGGTTCGATACTGAAAAAGCAGTCTTTGTGCTAACGTGCTACAAACAAGTTTCGACCCCGATAAATATAGCGGAAGTAGTAAATAATAAATATTCAATATACGTAAAGAATATTTAGATATAGATGCCAATGATACTAATCAATTGTGTAAGAATATAGAAGAGCGTAAGCAGTAATATAAAGACACGATTTTTTGGTGATGAAGGGAAAACTCAATAACCACGGTAAACGAAAAAAATCCTCCGAGCTTCAACGGCCAGGGAAGTAATACACTATGAAAATCAACTTACAGCTTGGGTGGTAACGACGCGCTAACATAGCCGACTTACTCCCGACTTGTGATCCCTACCAAGGAACTCCTTAGATTTGCCCGCAGCAACGGAACCAGACACCTTCCGATTTTCACGTCAATCTTTCCTCTCGAACCACTTGAATTGTCCAACACGATCGGGTCTCCTTCTTCACGAACCAACGTCTCCAACGAAGGTAGAAGGATGGAAGAGTTTGAAAGGTAAAGAGAAAACGTAGAGAAAACTAGTTAGAACATCGAGCACAAAGTTGAAGCTTTTAGTTTTCTAAAAAATAACATGACCAATGGAGTATGAATGAGATTCTTCTCAAGTGAGGCATGAGATTGGTCTGTGAAAAGTCCTTTTGGTTCCAAAAATATAAGCCAAGTATTTATAGAGGGCTCAAATAACACATTCAAAACATGCCCGTTGTAAACCCGCTCGAGCTGCGCTCGAGGGTGCGGCGGGCGCACAGAGAGTTTTTGGAGAAACCCTACGTGCGCTCAAGCACGGGGCAGCACACAGCGAGCGGGGGTTATTCTGAAAATTGGGCTCGAGTGCGGGGGCGACGCACAGCGAGCGGCGTCCATTCTGATTTTTACGATTGAGCGGGTAGGGAGCGCACGGAGGGCGCGGAGGCTTCGGACGGGCTCGAGCGACTGGAGGGTGGAAATGATCGATACACTAGTACATAAGGTCACAGAAATTGCCAATTAGAAACATGACTCTAACAATCTACCCCTTTGGCAATTCCGTGACAAAACTCAGAGAATAAATAAATACAATAGAATCACGGGTTCAGACACCACCGAGATAAAACTCGTGTATATAAAAACCTACGCCTAGTGATACATAAGAGACACAAAAAATGTAAACAACTACACTAGAACGGCTACGTCGAGGTGATGATAGCTGCGTTAACAGTGTAACAGAATTTTTCTGGTCAAGTAAGGTTAGTACTAACAAGATAAAATATAATAAGAGAGAATAACAGCATGCACTGTACATAAGCGTGAGATCCAAGAATTACTGAAATATAAACAAAAATAACATATAACGAGTCTCCCCCTAATAAAAATAACAAGACTTTTCCCTAACAGTAATCTCCTAATCTCCCCCTATCTGAATGCACCAAAATATAAACCAAGATCTTCCCCTTATGAAAATAATAAGACTCCCCCTAACATAAATAACAAAACTCCCCAAATCTCCCCTAATCACCCCCTATCACAAAATAAATTGTCTCCCGCTTTTTGTCACGAATGGCCAAGGGGTAATGTAACTCACTTTTCTTACCCCAGACTTGTCTCACGGAATGCACTTTTATATTTAATCTTTTTACTTGTTCATTTAATGTCTGAATGTGACCAACAAGTGTGTTCTTATTCAGCCATTTTTTTTGTTGTACAAAAGATTCACGGTGTAGCATCAAGGGCAAATGTGACCTATTTTTTTACACATATGACAGGTAAGCACAAATTTAGGTCTTGAAGAATGATTCATAGATCTTTGATTGTAAAGATTGAGCAAATAAGTTGAGCCAGATCTTTTCTCCACACGTTGAGACACGGTCGTAATGAATTTGGGTGTGATGACATGTTGGTGTGGAACTTTCGTGGCGGGAATAAATATAGTTTTAGGTTTCACGTCATTTTGGACAATATTCGCAGCATACTCCAAACCTTATTTATTTCCACAAATTTTTTTCAACCCGAGCATATGATCTAACTTTGTGGACCCATTTAAGAATTATTTTACATTTTTTCGAAAAGCCTCAAGTTTAGATTCTAAAGTTGTGATTTGCTTAGTAAATGAGACTTTCAGATTTTTAATTTCTTGGGTTTTAGAATCTAACTCGAATTGTTGAACTAATTTTCCTTGTTCCAACTATATGACCCTACTGTTTAAGATTTTATTTAGTTTCTTTACTTTCAAGCATTCTCTAAACAGTTTGTCATATGCTTCTTGAAAACCATCAAATTTAGCTTCTGACTCATCCACAGAGTCATCAGATTGATTAAAACTTTTTACTGAAATTGAATTACCACACATTAAGGTCATGAAAGCCATGTACTTGATAGGGTCATCTTAAGAATATTTTTCATCCTCTTCTTTTTTGTCATCACTTAAGGTCACATTAGCTTTAAAAGCTTGACTTTATTCGGTACCTTCGTGAGTGATTTTAAGAATGTCCCACGCATCTTTGAAAGTTTTACACATTGAAATTCTTTTAAACTCATCGGAAGATACAGCCATAAAAATAACATGTAACCCATTACTATTCCAGTTATAAATATCAAGTTCTTCTTTAGACAACAAAGACAGGACTTTTGGTTCATCACAACACTTGGGTAGAGTCCACCCAAGTTGAGTACAAGCCCATATTCGCTCATCCAGAGATTTAGGAAGGCTCTCATCCGGACCTTCTAATATGTATAATTGCTCCTATCAAAATAGGGAGGAACGGACAGAGATTGACTAGTAGGCATCTAGAGCGGGGTCGTAGATCGGGGTATGTCTCTAATACCAATTGAAAAAGCAGCACTCTTTGTGCTAACGTACTACAAATAAGTTTCGACCCCGATAAATATGGTGGAAGTAATAAACAATAAATATTTAATACACGTAAAGAATATTTAGATCTAGATGCCAATGATACTAATCAATTATGCAAAAATATAGAAGAGCGTAAGCAGTAATACATGATTTTTTTGTAACGAAGGAAAAACTCGTTACCCACGGTAAACGAGAAAAACTCTCCGGGCTTCAACGGTCAGGGAAGCAATGCACTATAAAAATCAACTTACAGCCCGGGTGGTAACGACGTGCTAACCTAGCTGACTTACTCCCGACTTGTGATCCTTATCAAGGAACTCCTTAGATTTATCCGCGGCAACGGAATCGGACACCTTCCGCTCTTCACGTTAATCTTTCCTCTTGAACTACTTGAATTGCCAAACACAATCGGGTCTCCTTCTTCACGAACCAATGTCTCCAAAGAAGGTAGAAGGACGGAAGAGTTTGAAAGGTAAAGAGAAAACGTAGAGAAAACTAGTTAGAACATCGAGCACAAAGTTGACGCTCTTAGTTTTCTAAAAAATAACAAGACCAATGGAGTATGAATGAGATTCTTTTCAAGTGAGGCACGAGATTGGTCTGTCAAAAGTCCTTTTGGTTCCAAAAATATAAGCCAAGTAATTTTGGAGGGCTCAAATAATACATTCAAAAACATGCCCTTCACGGAGAGTTTTTGGAGAAACCCTACGTGCGCTCGAGCGCGGGGTGGCGCACAGGGAGCGAGGATTATTCTGGAAATTGGGCTCGAGCGCGGGGGCGACGCACAGCGAGCGGGATCCATTTTGGTTTTTACGGTCAAGCGGGTAAGGAGCACACGGAGGGCGCGGATGCTTTGGACGGGCTCGAGCGAATGGATGGCAAAAATGACCGATACACTAGTATATAAGGTTACAAAAATTGTCAATTAGAAACATGACTCTAACAGATACAATACAAAACACCCATGTTATTAGTTGTAGGGTTCATCTTTTTGTTCACCATAGGAGGACTAACTTAAATAGCCCTGGCTAATTCTGGGCTAGACATTGCTCTACATGATACTTATTATGTGGTCGCATATTTTTATTATGTACTTTCTGTGGGAGTAATTTTTGCTTTATTTGCAAAATTTTACTATTGGGTGGGTAAAATATTTGGTTGGACATACCCTGAAACTTTAGGCCAAATCCATTTAGCTCGGCTATGCCAAAGGTAGTAGAAGCTCGAAACCTTCTTCGCAGGTTTGAGGCTTGTAGCGAGCGATAACCTTATATGCTTTGAAGTTCTTCTGCACCATTGGTGTCCTATCTGAAACCCGGGTTCGTTGAGCACGGTCCCATTTGGATATTTGTGGTTCAAATGTCTTTGCCTTGGAAAGCCTGTCCCAACAGTAATTTTGACAATATCTTAATTTTTCAGATCTTATCAAAATGATAATGAGAATGTAACGAATTTGAGGAATCAACGTTATCAATTCTAATAAAAAACATACGAGACTTTGAATAATCTCTAAGTTGGAATATTCAAGTCTCTCTTAATTCGTGGTAATAGCAGTCTCTGTAATCACATTTTTAGTCTTTGTAATTCTATGAAAAATAAAATCAACCTAAAAGCTCCAAATAAGATTGACTGTAAATATGAAAAAAAAATATAATTAAATAAAATTAAAGAGGGAAAAATTAACAATTTCCAAAATTTGAAAAGATATTGATATTGTTTGTTATGCAACTAAAAAAACAGGAATATAAAATCAGTGCACTAACTTCTCCGTTAATTTTCGTACTCTTGAAATGGTTGAATGAATTTCTAATTAGTTCAAAGATTTTCTTGGTATGTACTCTGACACTCGTTGAAACAGAGAAGAATGGATTTTTAAAAGGATTTGGAATGAAAATAATAATAATAAAAATAATTATCAAAGTAAAAAAATTAAAAATCTAAATGCAGGACACGATTTGGGATCCACAAAATTTAAAAATTAGAATGCTATAGAATTTTAAAATTTATAAGCCGATAATGAGTCCAAAAATATCTTTAACTAACAAACTCGGGCTAATTTATGCTACGGCAATTTATCCAACAAAAGTAGGTGGCCAAGGTGATCGCGGTTGCTTCTTCAATGCGTTGGTCACCGCTCTAAAGGAGTTATATATCTTTCAATAATTCAAGATGGTTGAGCACTGAACTTTTAAGATCACTGCCATTTGGTCAAAAAGTTACCAAATCATCACAATTAGTTACCTTGTAAAAGCAAAATTAGTCCTCATTAACTTAGATTTTGTTGATCCATCTCTCCCACGTCCATTTCAGCCCTTTCAAAGTCCCCATTTGGCTTCTACCCACCACTCCAATTTGTCAAGTCAACATGTCTTCCCACCAATGGCTTTCTCCTTCTTTGCCTTTGCCACCTCCTTTTTCTTCCTCCCTGGTCAATCACGTTATGAATTCTAGCATCACTGTTTAGTTGGGATACAATTTGAAAAAATAAAAAAAAAACATTAATATATTATCTTTCCTTGCTTTGAATATGGAGGCATTTTCCATATTTGATTATCAAAGATATTATTTTTCATACCCGGGGGACTCTCTCCCAAAATGGGAATTCTACTTTTTTCAAGAAAACCAATAGATCAAAATCTAATATTTAAAACTAAAAAAAAATTAAAAAAATTATATTTTTAAATTTTTTATAATATTAATGTCTGCTAAACATCAAATTTAATATTTAAAAAATAGTCAATAAAATAACTATTTAAAGGGTATTATTTAGTCTTTAAATTTAATTATTAAAATTTTTCAGTTCAATAACCCAGATGAGAAAAGTAAAATCCTATCTCTCATTGATGTTATAGCCTCCTTATATAATTGAAAACAAGAAAAGAGAAGACACGAGGGATTGATTCTATCTGGTGTCTTCCTGAACCGGTTTCTGCAAATTCTTCGTTCTTGGGGGATTTTTGAATTTAAAAAAATGACATTTGAACCGGTTTGTAATTCTGAACCGGTTTGTAATTTAACTACATAAATGAGATTTGAATTTAAAAAATCAATAAAATAGAGTGGAAGCTATTATTTTTTCACTAACCACCCATCTCTCCCGTCCGTTCCTCCCGCTACTCATCTCACGTTCCACAACATATCTGTTAGCTGTTGCACAGAGGTGGGCTTCATTCTTCCGACACAAACAACAGCCACTGAAAGTGGCGATGTTCATTCTTTTTTATACTTAGTGTTCACAATTATTTTATAAATATTTCTTTGTTACATTTTTTTTTGGGGGGGGGGGCGGTAAGTGACATTAATTTTGTTTGAATTCCATGGGAAAAAAAGACACATACAACCGGCTCAGTGGAAATAAATTTTCA
>JAOVVI020007035.1:0-15150 GCA_028571085.2 Nepenthes alata | reverse complement strand
GCCAGCCATTTGATTAATTGATGTACGTCGTTTACGTTTCGTGGCGATTCCATGTCGGCGAGCGCCTAAATCTTCTCTGGGTTTGCCTCGATCCCTCGTTGGGAGACGATAAAACCCAGACATTTGCTGGAGGCCACTCCGAAGACACACTTAGCTGGGTTCAGCTTCATGTGATACTTATGGAGCACCTCGAACGACTCTTCCAGGTCGCGGATGTGGTCACCGGTGACCCTGCTCTTAACGAGCATATCGTCGACGTCGACCTCTATGTTGCGACCAATCTATTTTTTAAACATTTTATTGACCAACCGTTGGTAGGTTACTCCAGCATTCTTAGGTCCGAAAGGTATTACGTTGTAGCAGTAAATGCCCTGATCGGTCATGAATGAAGTGTGCTCCTCGTCCTCCGGGCTCATCCGAATCTTGTTGTAACCCGAATAGGCATCCATGAAACTGAGTAGCTCATGCCCAGCTGTTGAGTCAACCAGTAGGTCGATCCTAGACAAGGGAAAACTATCCTTTGGGTAGGCCTTATTGACGTTGATAAAATTGACACACATCCGTCATTTCCCGTTACTTTTCTTTACCAGAACGACATTAGAGAGCCAGTCCGGATATTGGACTTCTCTAATGAAGCCTGTGTCCAACAACTTCTTCACCTCCTCTCGGATGGCGATTAGTTTTTTAACGGAGTGGTTCCTCCGCTTTTGCCTAATGGGTTTTCGGCCTGCTTCTTTTTTCTCCGGCCACCCCTTTTTGTGGCCGGCGCAGGAATGGCTGTTGGAGGAGCCGCCTGCAGCCTTTGCTCATTCTGAGAGCAAAGTACCTAGAGCAGACGCGTGTTAGCCTACATCTGTTCCATCAGTTGTTGGAAATAGGGCGGTGGGACTCCGCCCGTAGCCCCGTTGACCGTGGCACCAGCAGCGTGGTCCTGGTCGGGGTTGGCAGCATCTCTAGCGAGATCGCTAGCTTGGACTCTCGTGTTCACCGTTGTAGAATCAGAAGGTGAAGAGAGCGTATGCAGATTTGTTGTTGGCTTTTTTAAGAGTTTCCCACAGACGGCGCCACTAATGCGTACCTAGATCCGAACTTCAAATAGATTCGGATTCGTTGGGATGGTTTGAACCGGCTCCGTTCCCTGAGTGTAAATTCTGCACACCACTAAAAAGCACAGGAGGTCAGCCTGTCGACGGGAAGTTGTCCCACCAAAAATACTCCGATACTCAAGTTAGTAATCGGCTTTCGATGATCAGAAGGTAATAGAAACTGTAAACTGAGAGAAAAGATAGAGGGATAGGAGTACCTGGATCTCCAAATGTAAGAGAGGCCAAAAGTCGTCGTCTTGAATTTGGAGGGTGGGGAGGCAGTGAACGGCTGTCGAAAGCACGATTTTTGCCTTAGGTTTTTATGTGAGTTTCAACAGAGAGCAGAAGATCGTCTTTTTCGTGAGTGTTCGAGTTTGGTGCATGTGTTTGCATAACAGAAAGCGTGCCTTGAATGATAATTCAATGGCTTATTTATGATTGACAGGGCGATCTTCCTTCTTTGGAAGGAGTGATTCCCCGTGTGATTTTGGGTTGGCTTGCCTTATAAAGCAGATGCCAATTGCCAAACTGTCCTAGGTAGTTTCCTTCTGTGGCGGCCAGCAGCCTTCCAAATTACCCACCTTCCTTTGGTGTTCTTTACCATTGGAATCCCCAGTTGGCAGGATATTGGGAAAATTTGGCGCCTTCCTTACGGGAAGGGCGCCAATTTTATCAATGTCCATTTCGGGTGCCAGTTGGGATCGTGGAAGATGTTTGGAGAGCCGTTGCAGGCCGCCTGATGGATCACGGGCTCGAATGGACCAGGCCCGTTACTGTAGAAAAGCCTCTTCTGGGTCCACATGCTGTGCGCAGACGGTCAACGTTGGAGTTGACCTTTTGGGTGCGCGTTGGCCACCTGGACAGTCAACTCTAGCGTTGACCGTCCTGGGCCTGTTCTCCAACTGGGCCACTAGAGTGTTGACCGTCCTTCTTGAATTTTTGTTGACTTTGGGCTACCCCATTTTTGGTATACCCATCATAATTATTCTAATGTCATAATCTTAAAGTTGCACAACAAATCTTTAACACTATTTTATAGGTAGCTAATATTTTGTAGTTGCATTATCTTATGTAACTCTTGAATAAATTTTATGTTTAAATTATATATGACCTTGCTGTAAGACAATAAATCATAATCTTTTAGAGTTAAACCCATTATTCTATATGTGTAAGAATAATGATAGTAGTACAATAGAAAAAATGTCATTATCCTTCTATAAGCATCTAATATAATAAAATGATCACCTTTTCATAATTTTATGAATTTAGTGCTAAAAGACATTATCAAGGACATAAAATAAGGTCTAATGAACTTTAATACATAAATGTTAAAATAATAAACAAAAGAATATAACATCTAAAATGTAATATCATCATCTTAGAGTCTAGCTACAAAAATATATCATCCTTATGCCATAGTAAGTCCTTAATCATATTAGGGGAGGGAGTTGTCCATTTATCATATAAGCAATGATTTTAATAATTTAGATCTATTTAATATTATAAGTTCAAGTCAAACCTAGAACATCTCTTACTAGAATTCCATTATCATCAAGTGTAGGAGTGTTTACATATTTGTATATATTTATATTTATATATCACATCTCAAATAACATATTTTGATTTAACCTAGGCAATTGAATTATATTAATATATTAGACGCATTCATTTTAATCAAATTAAAATATCAAGTTATTTTTGGTGTTATTTTGCAATAAATAAATAAATAAATAAATCCTTCCAACAAAGGCACCGGCGACCAGATGCTACTAATAGAGTTTGCTATTATCGGCAAGTGGCCTACTGCTCGCATAACCTATTCAAAAAATACACCGAGTAAAATCTAAAACTTTTTATGTTTATAGATTATAAATTTTCAGATAATTGTCTTATATTAATAGACTAAAGCTCCATAGCATAAAAATGTAAAATAATACATAGACAAATGTCATATTTCAAATTATTTGACAAATAAACAAAGAATATAAGGAAATTCTGAGACAAAACATAGCAAAAAAATAAATTTTTGTTTGTGATTTTCATGCCAAGATTGATATCCTCCTCATCTTGTTATTTTGTCAAACAACTCAAATCACTAAATATATATGCTAGCATTTATTTAACAATTATATTTTAACACTAAATATATTATACATATCACCTTATCTCCTAACTTTTTTCCATACCCAAATGGAAAAAAAATGAAATATATTATTACTTCTTTCTAAAACTCATAAAAATGAAATGAGAAAAAAATTAGGCATCTTCTTATATTTCTTTACAATTAAACCAATAAATATAAAGAGAAAAAAATAAGATAAATAGGATAAAATTATTAATCCACATGTACCAATCCTAGGCACATAGTACAAGTCTATTTCTAGGGAACAAAGAGATGAAGGAGAGAGAGAGAGATGAAGACTCCAAATTTAAAAAAAATAAAAAATTTAAGGAGGGGGGCCTTTTAGCTCCCTCCATTTAAGGGGGAGTAAAACTCTCCCCTACTCCATTTAGTAAATGGACCAACAACCTATTCCTTTAATTTACAATAAAATGGGGAGAAGAGAGAGGTAGAGAGAGATAGTGGGGTCCAGCTTGGCTGGCCCATCCTGTGTTAAAAATTTTGAAATCATTTTAAATTTTAATGATCCAATCGTTTGTCACTTTATATCTAAATTTAACTAATATCAGTATAATAAATTATATATCAAATAATAATGTGACATTAAACTTAAAGGATAATATTCACAAATTTTATATTAGGATTTTTGTTGACATCGATGCAAAATACCCATCCAAATAATTCTTATTTAAACCAATTCGGTGTGAACTCATTTAATAATAACCATCTACACACTTGCCGTCATGTCATCTACATAAATGATCATAATTATTTTAATGGTGTAGACGGATTAACTGAAACACTGACATTTAATTTTAATAATTTTACGATTGAAAATATTTCATACTAAAGTTATATGTATTTATAACTCAAAAATAAAATCTTATCATAGTTATAAATATATTACTGTAATCTTAAAATTACAGTTATTTAAATTAAAATAAGATAAAATATAGTAAAAATAAATATCTTTTATAAATATGAGTTAAAAAGTGCATAATTAATAACCCACCAAATCAAATATAATTGATTTGGAGGCCATACTACTACTAATATAAGCATTTAATTCTCATATCTCTTCTCTCTAAAACCTTTTAATTTGACTAATTTTTTAATTTTAACGTCAGATAATAAATTAAAAAATAGTTCCAAACCTTTGAATTCTAGTTTGTGCTTATGACATGCACACTTATAATTTAAAGATTCAATAATTTGGTCTAAAAATATTTGAGTTCGAATTCATATATTACGTATGTATAATTTTTAAGTGACCATGTCATAATTGTTGCAGAATATTTGAAAATCAAAATAACAGGATATTGGACAATCAATACGACAGGGATATATATATATATTTTTTTTAATTTTTAAGCATAAAAACTATAAAAACGAAAAATTATACTGCAGAACCGTTTAAAAAGCATTGTCTTTAAAACAAAACGAAATAAAAGCAATGTACTGTGGAAGATCGATCTTTTGCTTGCTAAAGAGACATCAGAAACATTGCATGGCATTCTGAAAGTGTTAAAAATCTCTCACGTGAAGGAATTCCGGTCAACTGGATGTTGACCGTCTGAAGATTCAAGTTCACCGTCTACTGCTGAGAGTTCTCAGGACGAGCGTAAAACGGTCAACAAGATGTTGACCGTCTGGACGGTCAACGAACGGTCAACATAGTTGACCGTCTCTTTAATACAACACAGATTACTTGTAGTGTCTGAAAGGGTAAAGGTTGATCTGCCAGTTTAGGTAACCTTGAAAACCAAATGACAGCTGATCTGTCCTCTGCTACAGCTGGCATGCGCCACCAACTGTTGAGTTGTCATATGCTTTTTGGAAACCGTGCACCAACCAAAGAGCAGGACACGGCAGTCCTGCTGCTGCTGCCGCTGCTCCTGTTGTTGCTGGAGCCTTGTATATGCTCTTGTGTATATATATATATATATGTAGGCTGGTTAGGAGTAATGGGTGAGACAAAAAAAAACTAAGTAGAGATTGAGAGCAATGAGGGTAAAACAGAGGAGAGGAAGAAGGCTCAACGTAAGAGTGTGTGTGTATTTTCGCCTCATTATTTTTTAAACTCTATCTCATACTTAGTACACTTTTACGGAGTAAACGTCCCGTGGTTTTTTCCTTGATTCATAAGGGTTTTTCACGTAAACTTGGTGTGTCATTGTTCTTGCTTCACATTCATTCTTTTTCTTCGATCTACTGGGTCTAAGTAGTAGGCCGCCCTCTTTCCGTTGTGCCTGGATAGTAGGCCGCCATCTATACGGCCAACAGAGGTTGGTGTCATTTTTGCTTAGCTTGCTTGGTTTGCCGCTTCTGGTAATTTTTCGGCCACCAAAATTGGCATTGCCAATCAGCCTACTTGATGTGATCACACGTAATTAACAGTATTTATTCAATATTATCAATTCTCTTTAATTGTATACATCATTTGTTGAATTCATCTGGTTAGTTATTCGACTTGTAAACCTTTACTTTGAAGTCATGCTAAACATTTTCATCCTTGCTTGTCCAGGGTTTTGTTAATGGCCAATGATGTCTTAAGAATTTTGGCAGACATTCTTGACAGAGGATGTGATGTCGGGTGAACAAGCAGTGAGCTTCGTAATGTGCCGGCTGATGACCCAGATAGCTTGACATGCTTGTAACTCTTCGGCATGAGTGCATTCTACCTCTGCACTTTCGACAATCTGGCATTTATAGCTACTTTAGTGAATGCCAGAAGGCGCAACTTACAGTTTTGTAGCTTGTGCTCTGTCTCATTATGTTATTCTGAAGTTGCGGGGAGTTTGTTGGGGGTGCATAGACTGAGGGAGAGGTGTAATGGATGGGTTGTGGATGTATGTTTGGTTAATTTTTGAAATTTATTTATTTATATGTTATGCATAGGGTTTTATGTATAGGTTGTATGTTTGATTTACTCCATTTATAGGGGAGATTCTGGCAAATTTTTTTGGAGAAATTAATTTATTAACTTAATAGCACATGATTCGTGGTCGAGCAGGAATCCAATGTCCTTACTCGTGGTCGTGCAGAAATCCCCGCAGGACACCCTCCACTTATATTCCCTTATCATCAATGTTGTTCGGAGCAAATTGATAGTCTCTCTTGATGCTGCCAGATATGTGGACCGATCGCATTTGGTTCGGTGGAACAAGAAAAAAAAAGAAAAAAAAGACTCTTCGGTCCGCTGACTTTGTTGCCCGCTTTGTCGGCCACAAGCTACTTCCCAAAAAAAAGAAAAAAGAAAAAAAAGACTCTCTGGTCCGCTGACTTTGTTGCCTGCCTTGCTGGCCACAAGCTGCTTTTCAAAAAAAAGAAAAAAAAGAAAAAAAGACTCTCTGGTCCGCTGACTTTGTTGCCCCATTTATCGGCGACAAGTTGCTTCTCGGTAAAAAAAAAGGAGAAAAAAAAGATTCTCCGGTCCGCTGACTTTGTTGCCCGCCTTGCCGGCCACAAGCTGCTTCCCGATAAAAAAGAAGAGAAAAAAAAGACTCTCCGATCCGCTGACTGCGTTGTTTCGGCTATGAGAGTGTGATATGGCACAAGCTACTTCAGGCCGAGATGGATGGTTTGGAGCATTTGGTAGTGGTGCTACAAATGCCCGATGTTTGCCCTACTTTGTTCAAGTCTGAGTTGCATCGGGTAGATAAAGCCATTGTCTCTATATTAGCCGATTTGCTATTGATTAATTACAGGCTATGTAAACAGATAGATCTGTTGGCTGTAAACAGATGACGGTTAAGTAATTAATGTATGACTGTCATTGATATTTCATATTGTTAATTACAACATTGTATAAATGTAATAGACAAATGCATTGTGTAAAGATTGGATGATTTATATTGTATGATTAGTTTTCATTCTGACTGTTTCTTGGTTTCTAATCTTGTTGCCTTTTGTCCGTTGAATGGAAACAAAGCCATCACAAGCCGTTTAATGCCCATAATTAATGTTTCAAATTCCTGCAGAAAATTGGGCAAAATTTCATTTATAAATCGGACATTACCAAAATACAAACACCTGTAAATAACCCTGCCCAATAATCCACATTTACATTTATCAACAATCCAACCATCCCATAGGCGCCACAACTCCTACGGTAACACCGATGTCATAACTCAGGTACGACGCCGGCTCAGAAAATATGCCAACTAAAAAAAACCAAATATGATCACAAATTTTAACCTGCGGAAGTATGACAACCACAATACACAAGAAATTAAATCATCCATCCATCCACATATACATACATTACATGATATATGTTTACGATTTTGAAAATAAAATACAAATTCCTGTGCCATACAAAATCAGACTAAGTCCTCAAACTCTGCACAAAATCAGGTCGCCTAAATCGCCCCTACAGATTACTCAGACTCATCTCAAAGCATTGGCATCAAAGCATTGTCTTCGCCCCTACAGCATTGTCAAAGCATTGGCATCAAAGCATTCCTGTGCCAGGGGAAAATGCTCATCCCTGTGAAGCAGCAGTGTGCAACGCAGTCGTGTTTGACGGATCAGTTGACATTAGAAGTTCTGGAAGGGCTTCTATGAGGATTTTCAAAATATCTGCAACACACCAATAGAAATATTTCAACGAATAATGTTGGCTCAAAGTCAACAATCATTCAACATCTGTAAATTAAATTGGGAGAAATTCAATATACTAAAGCTGATCTAAATAAACATTTTGATGATAAGATGAATAAGAAATTCAATGAACTCTAGGATTGCTTCAAAATGCACAATCCCCACCAAGAAAAACATTCATATTCCGGCATTAAAGCTTATCATTCTGGTGCTTCCATTGTGGACAATTGACCTGGCATTATACGTTCCCCCTATCTCATGGGAATCAGACTACATTGTGGATCTGCAAATGCCCCAAATAATTCACCATAGAGAACTTTCTAGAGTATCATAAAATGGAGATATCCCCTATAATCATTGAGGGAAAAACATGTGTGGTTCCATGTCTAAATCCGACGACGCAGCCATTTTTCTTGGGATGTTTTCAAGGAGGACGGTTGCCAAACATTTGGTGACAAGTCTTGCACAAGCATAGTAGCTGAATTGAACAAATTTGAGCAGAGAAACACAGTGGCAGAATATGAGGAACAGTCTGCAGATTTAAGAGCCTTTTATGATGCAGCTTAATCCTACTCTATCTGAATCTGATTTTGTCTCTAGTATCCTCAGTGCCCCGAAGGAGGAATCACAACCAATGGTAAAAAGGCTCACATCCTTCCTCTTTACCTCATGCTTTAGATGTAGCCAAATTACAAGAACAAACCTTAGGAGCCTTATCCAAGAAAACCAGATCATCCTGCAAGACCCCTTACAACTGGAACTACAATGCGAAACTCAATCCTACTGCCTGTGAAAAACACTGCTCTCTCCCAAACTGTCTCCCATCAAGCTTGCACCTTCATCAAACACTGGCCCTGCTTGAAATCCTCTACTCCTTTAACAGAAAATACCTTAGGCATTTGTTACAAATGCTTCTAAAAATATACTTCGGCCAGTGAGGGGAAACAATTTCAATTGCTTAATTCCAATGTATGATGGGCACAACCAAGATTCTCCACTCTTGGAATGTGAACAGGAGCTCACGCTAGAGGAACCATGGGAGACTTCTGTAAATTCCCTGTCAGGCAATTTATGCAATAATACTATTTGAAACGAAGGGGAGTTTTTGAATCAGTCAATGACAATCTTGATTGATAGTGGAAGCGCTCACGGCTTCCTTGGATCCCAGGACTGCTTGCCACAGCACAATGCACCATACAAGATAGTTCTCATCTCACAGTCCACGTAGCCATTATTGGCCATAGGATGCTCAGCAAATCACGGTGTGCAATTTTATGTGGACCATGGAAGGCCACTCCTCCACTGCTGATTTAAGATTCCTCCAGTTGGGAAGATGTGATATGGTTCTGGAAGTAGATTGGATGAAACATTACAACCCAATAGTATTCACTTTTCACAGATAGGTTTCTTTTCACTAATAGGGACAACAGGTGCATCTCTCTAGTTCTACTGAAGAAGAAACAAGAAACAAGTGGTTGTTAGTTGTCAGATTAAGTAAATTAATTGTTAGGCTGAATAACAACCATAGCTACGAGTACACTGTCAGCCAGCTGTAAAGATCTAAACTGGATACCACTGATTGCAAAGATCCTCAGCTCTGTCTGTTCTCCTGATCTCCCTTCCGTTTCTCCCATTTTCTCATCCCTCTCATCCCCTTATTTCCTCCAATTTCCTTTACTATCTAACTTCCTTGCGATTGTATTCACTACATCACAGTTCACCTTTGAATTTCAACAATGTTATGTTCGTGGGGCGGGCTCGGTGATTTTGATTCCTCTTCCAAACAAACACAGCCTAGCAGCCACTTCTCTATCCATCATTTTGACTGTCCGGATAAGGCTCATATATTCAGTACACTTACATGGAGATCCATTGAGCTAGCATGAAGTCTGTTGTTCGTAATACAGTTTCTTGACAATAATTATTTTTCTTGCAGGAGACCACAGAAATGAACAAGAACAACGATTAGGGGAAGCCCAGAAGCGGGAAGACAGTAATATTTGCCGAAAATCCATGATTTTGTACCTGATGCTTCTTTGGCAAGTGCCCATGGAGGCTTTTTGAGGTGGAAGCGAGGAAATAACTGATATAATTGTATAGCCATGCAGCTTGGTGAATATGCTTGGCCTAACTTCGATAATAAGCTTAGTCAATATGCAAAGTGCTTGATGCATTTCATGATGAAAGATGGGTGTGTCTTTTACCCTTTTGGTTGCCAAGGATCAAGGTCCTTCGTCAACGCCTTGCTACCTATTTCCGTTTCACCGACATTTTGGATATCATTTTCACAAGCCCCCAATGACCCTTTACTGAGCTAACAATTAAATTTGGTTTCCATTCCTAGTTCTTTTTTTTGGGGGTCACTTGTCAGAATTCTAGTTGAGTAAAGTAAATTATTACATAATATTTTTTTTGCATCATTATGTTTTTTTAGGTTTCTAGGTGAATTTAGTTTAAAATTTTTTGACATTATAAAAAAATTAGATACCTCATTATAAAAGTTTAGATTTTTTAATGTATATAACTTTACACGGGAAATGAACTCAAAAAATCATCTTTTATATCTGTTGTTGTCTATTACTATTGTTTGCCTCAGTTTTTGTATTTTCAATTAGCAATTTACGTTATACTTTATACTATTACTTGCTGTTAATTGCTTCTCGAGATTGACCCCTACACTTAACTATACTTAACAGTTAATTTGGTTGGCATTCCCCCCACAAGTACAAACATGTTACATGGTTTTAGGATTGTAAAATTTAGTCCATGGCATCACTTAGCGCTATGTACCCATTTATTTTGAAGATAAATATAAGTCACAAATACTATAAAAAAAAATTAGAATAACCTTTTTTTACCTGAATAACTATGGAAATATCAAAATTCACTAAATTAATAGCAACGTTTCACTTTAGGTCTGAAATATAATCACAAATGAAAGACATTCACTTTTACAATCAAAATATATTTCAACGCATGCTAGTTTCAAAAGTGAAAATGTTCAAAATTTTCTATATGATGGAATGAATTTGAAAATTTATCTTTTATATCATATTGTTACTTGTTTATGTTTCCGCGTTATCAATTAGCAACTTGCTTACATTTTATTTGATACTATTCTCGTTATTAGTTGTATCTTACAATCGACCCTCACACTAAATGTTACGTCCTAAATTTCAATCCTATAATTACACCTAACTAATTATTAATTAGCCAATTTACCATTTAAAAATATTTATATTTGAATTTCACGTCGATACCTTGACCGACCACAAAGTGTATCTTAAATCATACACATGATCTAAATAAATGTCACGTCTCACATGACACTGACACCGATCCAACTGTGGTATCAAACTTTACGTAAATAGTTATACATGTCATCAATAATCATAGTATACAAATCTGTGAAAAATAAACCATAAACATATTCTGTTAACCAACAACTAATTATCGAATAACCCACATCCCGAAATAAGCATAAGACCACAATAACATATTAACCAAAATATAACTAGTTGTTTGAAAACCATGATCCATCATTGACAGCATTCTAATGCTGTCCGAGAATCAACACAACATTTTAATATGTTTTAAAATTGTCCAAACTCAAAACGATACATTAACCATTATCTAAAAGCTACAATATTACATTTAGACACGTTAACTATTATCCAGAAACCATAATACATCATTAAGAACTATCTAAACTGTCCAAAAACCTTAAAACGACATTAAACATCGCATAATCTTAAATCTAAACTCTTCAAACATAACCATTCTTCATTCCTATTCATCCAGTAAAAATCTGTGCAGCTCATCTAGGATATTAGTAAAAATTATAAAGAGTGAGTCAAAAATTCAATAAGGTATATAGTATAACAAATTATCATTTATACTTTACATTTAAAACAAATTAGAATAATCAATACAACATATTTTAATAATATGCCATGAAATTTTATAACAATTAATGATCAACTTATGTATAATTTTTTGATTTATTTTATTATGATCTTACTCAATTTAAATCATTAAATCAAACTCAATTCTAATTTTTCATAGGAATCAATGCCAGTAGGCCATATCAACTAAATGAGCAGATAATTAAAACCTGGGTTATATTTATTTTCATAAAACTAAAGATTGTACGCTATTATTCAAGATTTGTAAGTAAGTCGTCGTACATATAACCCTATAAATAATATCGAATACTAATTCTCACCCACGAATGATAAGATCGGATATTGATATACTATTATAATATAACAAGACATGCCATAATATACTAACCGTCAAAATTTAATCATGGTCTAATGTATATTCTTAGAAAATCCTACATTTTTCTTTATAATTCTTAATTTTCTCATTCCTAGAGAAAATGATCATATTTCTTAATATATTTGTAGAATTTTTCATATAATTTTGTAAATTTGTAGCATGTGGTACTTATACTTTTTGTAGAATTTAAACTATAGTGAATTTTAAATATATGAAATGCTAATTTAGCACATAGTATAAGAAATTTAGCATGAAATATATAAATTTAGAAATTTTAGCAAACATGCAGTCTTTTATAGGGACTTTAAGTGAAATTTTAACACATGTAGGAAACATTAATTAAATTTTTAGATATACAAGAACTTATACAAAATTTGAACATTGAAGAACAATATATCATAAAATCAGAATATGCATAAAGTGGTATTGCAGAATTCAATACATATATACATTATATATGAACTTAATATGCATTCTTATGAAATTTTGTTACAAAATGATGAGAATTCAACATGCATACTAAATACAAACATTATAACTTTAAAATTATATCATTAATGAGTATTGAAATAAAAAATGTTCAAAATATTTAATAAAAAATAGCAACAATAGAATGAGAAATTTTGAATATACTTACCTTTACTTAATTCTCACCAAAATCTAGCTTAAATCAATTTAACTTTGAGTTTCTTCGCTTCCTCTCACTTACACTCTCTTTTCTTATCGTCTGCTTCTCTCTTCTCTATCAACTTGTTCTAAAAAATGACAGAAAAATAAGCTAGATGTCACTTATATACAGAGTGGCGCTCGAGCACAACTCATGCACACGTCGAGTGCTAAGCTACTAGTCTGCCACACTCAAGTACGGATTAGGTGTGCCTTAGACGCTAACCCATGGCTTTTGGCGTTCAGGTGAGAGTTGGGCTTCCTTCAGGTGTTGGGGCAAACCGGTCCAACTTTGACTTCTAACCTAATTTTTTATATCATTTGACCTTAATTTTTATTATATTAGTTTAATTAATCATAATTATCATAAATCAAAAATTCATGCCTTACACTAAAATGTACTCAAGTGTCAATTTAGATGACATTATGCTTCCCACTAGTACAAGCATGCCACACCATTTTAGGATTATAAAATTTAGTCCAAGGCACCGCTTAGAACTACTTATTGATTTATTTTTGAATATATATATGAGAGTTACAAATACTAGGAGAAATAAAAAAATTAAACTAATCTTTTTTTAACTAAATAGCTATGAAAATATCAAGATCGACTAAATTAATAACGACATCTTACTTTAGGTCCAAAAGTATAATCACAAATGAAAGATATTCACTTTTAAAAGTCAAATACATTTCAATACATACTAGTTTCAAATGTTAAAATGTTCAAAACCTCTATACGAGGAATAAATTTTAAAAAATTATTGGTTATATATTATTATTGTCCATTATTATTATGTTTTTATATTTCTATGTTTTCATTTAGTGACTTACTTGCGTTTTACTTAATATATTATTTGGTCTTATTATATCTCGGGATTGACTCTTACACTTAAATCTATGTAGGAGTCAATTTAGCTGGCATTCTACTCCCCACTAGCAGAAACACACTACACAATTTTAGGATTACAAAATTTAGTCCATGGCACCACTTAGAGATACTTATCAACTTATTTTTAATGATAGACACAAGTCACAAATGCTACAAAAAATAAAAAATTAGACTAACTTTTTTTTTACTCGGACAACTATGAAAATATCATGATCAACTGAATTAACAGCAATGTCTCATTTTAGATTTGAGGTGTAACCATGGATGAAAGATATCCACTTTTATAATTCAAATACACTAAATTTTAAGTAATAGATGAGAAAAAAAATTGGCCAATTTATTCGATTTCATCACCTTACCCTCGTTTCATTCTTGTTATCATGATTTTTTTTAAAGTTGGATGACCATGGATCGGGCCGGGTCAATTATCCAATCATGAGCAAATATAATCTATTCAAAAAGTATTGCATCTTTCATTTGCAGATAAAAGGCTAAAATACGATCTCCACTAAGATACAAATATCTTCTTTCAATTTTATTAAAACCATTCATATAGTAAATGAGTTTTACAACCAATGAGCATACTTGCAATTTGGAAGATGCTATGTATCTGTTAGGAATATACAACGATTTAACCATTAGATAAAAACAAATAAAAATATATATCTCATAATATTTTAGACATAGTTGTTACATTAGGTTCAAATATCTTTAACCATTCATCAATTCATGTCATATGAAAGCGTATGTTTAACCTTATTTTATTATATTTATATTTACAATTGTCCTTAACCTCTTATACAAATGCAGTGAATACAAATGCAGATATAAAACAAAGATATTGTCTTCATTTTCAAATTGAATCCTTCAATTTCACTCTAACTGCTTCCCTAAATATATCCTGCAAAATTGAATCTCTCATGGTTATCGATAATATACTAAAGTAGTAAACATTGAATTGAAATCTTGAGAAATTTTTGAAAGTTTCAAATGGTAGTAACAAGGGTTATCAACTAGCCTCAAGCGTTTCATATTGTGGGAAGCAAAAATGCATTCACTAACATTTTCTTATAGATCATTTAGCACACCTGGTACAAAATACATATTTAGTTCAGCTACACCTATTCTCTAACGTAAGCTTCTTACCTCCACATTTATCTTAAAATTGATTAGAGACTGAAATCTAATTTTAAAATTGGTAGAATGGATGGTGGAAAAATCCCTTGTTCCCATACCAAAAAAAAGGAAAAGAAAAGAGTGGCCTCATCTTGTTCATCTACCAAGGTAATAATATTATTTTTAGTTGATCTTATACTCATTTTAAGGCATCACATATTCAACATCTTTGCACTCTATCAAGCATTTAACAAGCATTTAACTGATTGCTTGCCTAAGAAAACCAATTTCAAATTATTGTGATATATGTGTGTTGGGTTATGGGTCACTCCCGTGTGGGCCCATACCCACTTGATGAGGCGGGTGGAGGTCCATATCCTCACCGC
>JAOVVI020007034.1:0-15152 GCA_028571085.2 Nepenthes alata | reverse complement strand
TGAGGGGATACGGCTTTAGGTTGTGGGGTAGCACACAACCCGTCCTCGATGTTGTCCGCTCCCGTCCGGTCCCTAAATATGATAAGAATGATGAAATTCTGAAGATAAGATGAAAGAATAAGAACTGAAGAAGAACTAAGATGATGATTTGCGTATGCTATGATATGTTCTGATGAAATTATGTTTTTTTTTGTATCAAAGTATATGTATATGTTTTCTGCATGTGAGTATCTGCTGGGCTGTGTAAGCTCACTCTTGCACATTTTCAGATGACAAGCTGATGGAGGACGAAGTTGAGTAGAGTCCTATGTTGTAGCTGAAAGTTTAAGCTTGCTGGAGCAGATTTTTGGAGTTTTATTTACTTTATGCTAAGAAAATTTGTAATGATCATTCCGCTGCTTATGAATGTTAGCTGTTTCCGTGATATTTTTGAAGTAAATGAAATTAATCATTTCGAGTATGCATCTCAGTGTTAGGTAAGAAAAGAAAAATTTTTATGGTCACTTATTTAAGTTATGTCGAGGTAAGAATTTCGGTTTTGACGACGGCTTTATTAGTAATAAAAAGTCGGGTCGTCACAGTCAAAGGGTAAGCTTTGGCCAACTTTATCATTGAGACCACGACACTAATTCCTGATGAACAGCCCTCTGAGGAAGTAGGATTACACGGGGAAGCACCAGAATGGGTTCTCAATATGGATGGATCGTCCACGAACTTAGGCAAGTTCTGGAATGGTCCTGAGGACCCTTGGCTGGTCTGAGATGAAGTACTCCCTCAAACTCGACTTTTCGGCCACTAACAACATTACCGTGTACAAAATCCTGTTAGACATGCTAAGACTAGCAAAAGAGCGCTCCTCCAGGAGACTGACCATCTATAGTGACTCTGAGCTGGTCGTTAACCAATTAAACGGGAGCTTCAAGGCATGCAACTCTCACTTAACCAAATACTTGGTTAAGGTGAAGGACGCCATCTAGGGGTTTGATAAGTTGGATCTGGTCTGCGTCTCCCGAACAGAAAACTTGAAGGCCGACCAACTTGCCAGGGTAGCGGTAGCCGAAAACCCAGAATAGTACTTGAGGGACATGCGGGAGGTCCTGAGCACCCCCGACACGGAGGAATAGGAAGTAATGCAAATCTCCAACACGAAAAGCTTGATGACGCTTTACTAGCGATGCCTGGCAGACAGAGCACTATCAGACAACATGGATGAAGCCAAGCGGATCAAGAAGATGGCCAGCTGATACACCATAGTCAATGGACGGCTATATCATCATGGCTACTTGACTCCAGACCTCTAGTGCTTAACTTCTAAGGAGGCAGACTACGCCATGAGTGAAGTCCACCTTGGGATCTTCGGATTGCATATCGATGGCAAAAACCTAGCATTCAAAATCATGCACCAGGGATATTACTAGCCGATAATCGAGAAGGATGCCCTTGACTTCGTGAAGAAGTGTGAAAATTGCCAGATCCACGATAATCTTTACCATCAACTATCTGCTGAATTAAGATCTCTTCAAGCTCCCTAACCTTTCGTGCAATGGGAGCTTGATATCCTCAACCCATTTCCCATCGCGAAGGGGCAAAGGAAATTCATTATTGTGGGCATCAACTACTTCACCAAGTGGGTGGAAGCTACCCCGCTGGAGAAGATCACCAAGCACAACACTTTAGAATTTGTTTGCCAAGGCATAGTTAGTATATTTGGCATTCCCGAGGCCATTGTGACTGATAATGGAACCCAATTCTCAAGGAAATACTTCATTAAGTATTACACTAGTCTAGGTATCAGATTGATCCACACTTCAGTAGCGCACCCACAAGCCAACGGACATGTGGAGGTCATAAACTCCACGCTACTCTATGTTCTGAAGACCAAGTTAGAGGACATAGGGGACTCATGAGTCGACGAGCTACCCTCTATCCTATGGTCTTACCAGATGACTCCAAAAGTGCCGACTCGTGAGATGCCCTTCAGTCTTTACTACCGGACTAAAGCAGTAATTTCGGTTGAGATTGAGTTTCTAAGTCTTAGGGTTGAGTCCTTCGACCCACAGGGAAACACCCAAAAACTTCGGGAATACCTAAACTTGTTGGAGGAAGCTTGTGACGCTACCAGAATGTAGACAACAGCCTACCAACAATGAATCATCTGCTATTACAACAAGAAGATAAAAAGCACGGCAATTCAAAAGTGGGGACTTTGTCTTGCAAAGCATTGATGCTACGGGCAAGACCACCAACCGGAATGAGCTTTTTCCGAATTGGGAAGGCCCTTTTCTAGTTTTCATTATTCTGCGGAATAGAGTATACAAACTTTGGACCAAGAATAGCAAGTTGGTTCTACGAGTAAGGGCACAGGTAGGTTGTCCATCTGTATGCTTATACATAGTGTTTATTATTAATAAAAGAATGTTTTTTTTATTGCACTGTGTTCTTTTTTTGTTCCATATGCATGTGTGTCTATTTGTAGGGTGTAATATTCTGGATCTCATTTGGATTATTTTAATATTAATTATAATTTGTGGTATTTCAGGTGTGGTGAAAAATAAATTAAAATATTATAAAATTTCTAGGAATGATCAGATGTGTTGAGTGGCATCCGAGGTGCGTCCGTGTTATCACCCGAATACCAATTAGATTTTAGAATAAAAGAAACGTAAAATAGAAAAAAAAAATAATAATAATATAAAACAAAAAAAGAAGGGAAAAGAAGAAGGGGGAAAGCAGAGAGGGAGTCGGGGAGAGAGAGTGAGCGGGTAGGGTTCAGCACGCAGAGGTAAGAAGGAGGAGAAGGAAGAGGCGGTGGTAGCCTAGGTGGATGGCGGCGATGGTAGTCATGGGTGAGGTCGTAGTGGTCGCTAGCCGAGGCGTCGTGGTGTGGATAGTGACATGAGGCGAGAGAAACCGCGCAAGGAGTGAGTTGCAGCAGGAGCAGCGGTGGCCGCGTAACGGCGCCGATGTTAGTTGGGTGGTGCCAGGGAGGCCGTCGACGGCCAGACAAGAAGCACGGTGGTGAATCGACGGAAGAAGAGAGGTGTGGCGCGCACTACTGCGAGGATGGAGAAGTTGCGAGGAGAGAGAGCTCATCGGGGGACCTCGGTGGCAATGATGGGAGGTAGCAGCGGTGATGGTGGTTGCTGAAAAAGCCGATGACTGCCGTTCTATGAGATCGACAGCGGCGGCAGCACGGAGGTGTCGCGTGCAGCGAGGAGAGAGAGGGCAGTGTGCGGGTGCACATCAAGTAAGAGAGAGAAAGTCTCGATTGGAGTGCTTTGGAATATTTTTTCTTCAGATCTGCGGTGTATGATGTTAAGAAATGTATCCTCTAACCCTATTCTTGGTTTGATTTAATTTTTGATATATTTTGACTACTGTGGAAGATTTTACTAACATGTATATATTTTTAAATACACCCAATTTATTAATTATATACATGCATGTAAGTTTTATCGGTTGTGCGGTGATTTTACACTGGATTTATGATTTGGAGAGTTTTTGGATACTCGACAGTATATATGTATACTTGTGTATCTATATATTATTGAACCATGAACTAGGCCTTACATTAATCATGCATGCTACCAGGGGTGGGGTCACTATAGGACCATGGCGGTCTGAGACCCGATGGGTCATTATATATGATCCGAGGCATGAGATATTGGTATTGCTCCTAACAGGGAGGCTTAGTTCCGACTGGGACGTATATGATATGGCTACTTCTACTAGAAGGAAGGTTGTGGTGTTTAGTAGCTGACGTGCCCCACTGTATATTTAAATGAGAACTATCGTAAGGAATTGACGGAAAACGAATATATTCGGACGTCCTAATATATAACTAAAACTTGAGATTTCATCTAAAACCGCAAGTGCTAAAATAAAGTGAGCAAGTTCGTAATCTATGGGAGACAGAGTACATGGATGGCCTTGAGCTACTGGCCTAAATCATAGCCAATATAGCCATAGTTACCAGACAAGGGTAACCCTTCCTCAAGTTAGTATTATTTATCTTTTGTTCTCCGATTTTGTGCATACTTTGTAGTTCTACATATATTTGGGTGGAGGATGATTTTAAGATACACTAATTGGCCCATAGTTAAGCGATAGGAATGTCTCGTACGTAAAATATGTGATAAACTTGGAATGTGTTTTGATTTCTGTTTTAGTTTTGGCGATCTTCTCTCGATTTTTGCATTATGAGATTTGGATCTAGACGATGGTATGTGTCCCACACGGATGTGGTGACGGTTGCAGCCCATGTGACCTCAGATCATATGATATGATATCATCTATGAGATTTTACCGGATCACGATTTATATGATTGTGTCCCGAATGGACGATTTAATACGGACGGTAATTTCGTATCAGACTATTCCTCAAATTTTAGAAATTTCACAGATCTTGTGTTTTATATTTTACACGGTTGTAATGTGTTATCCATTCTCTTTGATTTATATGCACTATTTTCATATATATGATGCTTGATGAGCTCTAGGATCATATTTTTATATTTTATCCCTTCAGACTAGTGGTATGGATACGTTAGTAGGAGTGCGGATGTGATCTGGTATGAGTATCTCTATCGGTGAGTGGAGATGTTTTGTTGGTATGTTTCTAATCGCTAGAATATGTTATGATTTTGTTTATGGCCAGATGATGGCCCTGATCGTTGTATGAGAAAGATTAGAGTTGTATATTGGATACCTCCCTATCATGAGGATGCATTCGGAGCGGTTCAAGGTGGTGCTCTTAAGGACTCCAGTATCCGGAGTAACAGGACTCCAGATTCTAGAGTAAGTTCGGGGCCTCCGTGCTTGAAGTTGCTAAAAGATGCGATTGTCGCCTCTCTTGCTGGATGCTCGATGTTTTCAATGAGGACCCCATTTGTAGCCGGCTCCTGCTTGATGTAGATGTAATCGAGGTTATGATGCTGCCGAATTGGATTTATTTTTGGTTGTGTTGTCGTTATCCTTTTACAAAACTGTCATGCCTGGAGAGTGGTCTAGGTTATGATCCTTTCACTGTGTTTTGGGGGATTCCCCGTTATCATTGCTCTAAATCCTAGTTGGTAAAACACTGGGATTTAGTTCAATGTGTTGTAAATTTCTTGTTATTTAATGCAATTACTTATTTACCAAAAAAAAAAATATTGGATACCTCCCTTGTGATGTGTTGGATAGCAGGTTATGTATTATATTTATATGGATTTATATCCGATGAGATTTTGTACAGATTTTATTATTTTAGGTCCTATATGTGTATGACTGTCACACTCAAATTAAATTTTTATGGTTGATAAAAATATTATTATCGATTTTATTTTTGACCCACGTATATTATGTTCCTTGGTCATGGTAGAGGTGGTATCAGAGAGAAGGTTGTAAGGAGAGGTGTTTTTGGGTCATCTTGGGTGAGAAATTGATTAAATATTTAGCGTAATAAGTGCAGCCTATGGTAAAGAATGGAAGTTTTAGTTGCAAATATTTTAATTTGACTCGTGAGGTCGATTGATAGGCTGTGATGAGTCGCACGAGTGATGTAATAAGTGAATTGATCTAGCAGCCGGATGAGAGTTTGGTTGCTATGTGAAGGGTGGCCTGTTAGGGGCAAGATGGAGTGCCCTTCGAATGATTATAAGTGAGCCATTTGGCAAATTTTTAGGATTTTTGATCCAATTAAGGTTTAAATTGAGTTTTAGAAAGTGGAGAAGGTGTTTGAGGTTTTTAATAGTTTAGATGAAGTTCGATCTATTGTCCATAAATTGGAGAGTGAGGCAAGCCAATGGTGGGCTTCTCAGTGCCGTATTTCACTTCTTGTGATGTTTTTGTGGATGCAATTTTTTGGAGTCACTCTCTGTTTGGTAGTCGGGATAGTCAGAAAGGTGAGTTTAGTTGGTGAAGGCATGAGAATAAGTCTGTGACCTTTGAAATTGTACGTAAATATTGTATATTTTTCTAATTTTTAAAGTGGGCTTTAATAAAGTCTACCCCTGATAGGTAAACCTTTGATCTGTTAAGTTTGTGAACTCCGATATCTAGTTTGGGTTTGTAGATATCAATGGTTGATTGATCTAATTTTATTTAATGAGATATTAAGATTGACTTGGTTGGTGAGTCACCATGCTAGTATGGATTGTTCAATAATAATATTCTAATTTATAATATGGGCTATGAATTTTGAGTTTGAGGAAGTGTCGATCGAGAAGTAATGAAATTGATATTGTTTTGCTTGCAAGTTATCTAATGAGAATGTGTTCCGAGTTTAGTTGGCATATGTGGACACATCTGGGAGTCATTCTGTGGTCATTAATAATTTTCTAATTGTATGGTAATTAGAGGCTATTTCTTAGGGGAGAGGACTAGTCTGGATTATCTTCTAATCGATAATTGAGATTGTATTAGGAGTGGCATTGATTTTGAGGACCCTGTATAGGATCGATGAGGCATTGGCCGAAAGCTTTGTCATGGGGTGTTTAATTCCTTTTGGATGAGCTAGATGAATCGATTGCTTTACCTAGGAATTATTAAAAATTTAATTCGTTTTAGAAATGAATTATGTGATATGCGAATGTTAGGAATTAGTAGGTGATTTGTTTGATTAATGGTTAGGGCTTGATGTTTTCTAAATCCGTCCGCGTTTGAGATATTGTCAATTAAGGATAATCGAGAGAATATGCCTAAGATTGCCTTTAAGATAGAGGTACAGCCTCAATGAGCTTCGGTGATGTTTTTGGGTCAGTGATTTTGTTGGCATCTTTTGTGGATCTTATGAATCGAACATTTTGGTCGATTAGGTCTATTTGTGATGGCATCATTAATGATTTTTTGATTTGTTCGAGGTATTTATATTGAGCATGAGGTCCGTCTGAGGGCTGTGTCATAGCTGCAAAGGGTAGTCAATTGTTTGTCCAATTGAGGAGATGTGAGTTGGTTGGAAGTAGTGTTATTTTGGGCATGTTGTTTCTTCGATGGCATGTTTGTGGATCTGTAGAAGATTGAAGCGGTGACCGGTTGGGAAAGGCCATCATTTGTCGCAAAGGTGCGCAATTTCTTGGGTTTGCATGAATCTATTAATCGATTTGTTAAGGATTCCTCGAGGATTGCAGTGTCTGTAGGGCGTTAGACTTAAAAGCAATCAGTGTTTATTAGAATAGTAATTGTAAGGAGAGCTTTCTAAAAATGAAAGGTAGATTATCGACAATGTTGATTTCGTCGATCTCTGATGGATTAAGTTCATCTGTCGTAGGTTGTAATGCTTCTGAGGAAGATTTGATGTTGCGTTCTGATACAGCGTATTCGGGTGATTGCCTATGGGTTACGATGGTTGAATGTCTATGATCAGAATTATTCCACTTATGGCTTGGAGTTAGCAGTCGAGGTCTTTCCTTCGAGGATTTAGAAGTGTTATTTGTATGGAGATAATTGTGGTTTTATTGATCATAAGAGGTTTGACGGAATTATTTCTCAAATGAGTTAATCATGTGGAAATGTAAGTGGGTGGATCGCTTAAGGGCGATGATAGTGAGTTTTAGTGTCAGCCAAGAAAGAAAATATTATTAGCGATATTTTGGGTCGGAAGTCTTCAGATTTGATATATTATGTGTTTATAAGAGAAAGTAGTGCATGAGTAGCCTTCATGAATTTTTCTTGGGGATTGCCAAGGACGGTGAGAATATGGATGCACTTAGGATAATTGTGGAATTGGCTATCGAGGTTGGCCCATTTATTACCAATTCGGGTGATGTAGTTGGTTGAAAAGTTGGCTCATCGGTATGCTAACGAGATAATGAGGTTGCAGGATATTCCAGTATTGAGGTTTCAATTGTGATTTGATATTGTACTGAATTTTGGCACAAGTTTGTATGAGAAATTTGAGTACCGGATTGAAATTTAATATGGCAATATTCCGCAGTTAGGTGATCAATCAAAGTAGTGTGCGAAAGTATGTGGGTTTGTATCTCTTGGTTGTAAGATTCGATTTGGATTTTTAGGTCGTGAATCTGATTTGAAATCAATTTGAGGACATTGATTATGTGGAGGTTTTGTTGAGTCCTGCGATTTTAGAGAAGTGGCGGTTTCAACGGATCAGCTTGAAATCTCACGGAGTAGAAGGTGATTGTTGCTAATGGATTAACCCAAATGACATGGTCAATAATTTACCGTTCAATCCTAGAAGGTTATTACCTCATACCTTACTTCTGACGGATACCGATCACTTCTAAGTTTAGGCTCTGCGAACATTGCAAAACCATGAGGGACACCTAATGGATATCTTATCGGACTCAACTAAACCCAAGGAATATTGTGTATCCACACGACATCAATAAGTCTTCCCTAAGTTAGCCATCGCTCAATCCCTACAAGACCATATTCGTGCTATCGAAGAATCTGCATGCCTAATACAACCTCTTCCCTTACCGAAACTCACACTCAGGCCTCAATCGAGCACACAGCTATTGGCCTTCGTAATCTATGACACGACCCTCTAACAAGGTTCATATTCCCCCATGAATCTTTGAGTTCCTCGATGAGGCCATCACAATATTGACCCAAATATGGCCAAAAAATCCAACTCATAAAATTCATAGATATGTCAATGAATCTACAAATCCAAACGGCATCATCAAAAGTTGCAATGGCCACATCTTTTCTCGATTGCTGCTATGAGCACAATTTTCAATTATCACAATCAACAACACTATGGGCACAGATCGATCTTAGAAATCATCAAGCCCTTACAATAGATTAAATAATTTACCTATCCATTCACACTGTCCGCATATCAAATCATTAATCTCCTGAGCAACCGAATTTTCAAAAATCCATAGATAACCTCATTGGTTTGTCTTACGGGCCTCAAAGGTTCTAGAGTATCCCACGGCGGCACCTAACCAATTATTTCTTGATTTTGTATGAAATCTTTTTTTTTGGTAAGTAATTAATTGTATTAAATAAAATTAAGATGTACAAAGACTGTGTTTTTACCAAGTGTTATGCCGACTTGGAAAAAGACACATACAAAAAAGGAAAACCCCTAAACACATGACACAAGTCATTAAGAAAGATTACAAAAAATATGCGATTACTATGAATAAAATATCCTAAAACTCTTCCGTCATGGAGACTGCAAACCACTCCTCGAAAAGCAAGGCGATCCAGCATACCCCGACCAATTAGGCAGAGAAATCGCTCTGGGGCTGCCAGTCCATTCCGTCTAAGGAGAGAAGAGTACACTCCGAAAAAAGACACCTGCTTCGAATATGCAACGAGAGGGCACTCCGTCCATATGTCCGAAAGGCACTCCGTCCAAATGTTAGAAATTTATTCCGGCAGCGCCACTCCGTCCAAGGAGGCAAAGAGCATTCCAGCTAAGGAAACACATGTACACCGGAAGCAAACAAGATCACTCCGTCCAAGATGAAAACTTCATATCGTTCATGTGAGAACCCAACGCTCCAACTAAGGAAGTTTAAAGAAGCACACCGGACAAAATTCACTCCGGAATCAACAACAGAGGCAGAACGACCAAAAAATCACTTTGGAATATTTTTTTTTTAGGGATACCCATGCTCCGGATACCAATGCCCCGGATGCCGGAGCACTCCCACTCCGGATTCCGGAGTTTACCCATGCTTCGGAAGACGGAGCACTGAAATTTTTTTTTTTTTTTGTGATCCACTCCGGATTCCGGAGTTTACCCATGCTCCGGAAGCCGGAGCACTCCCACTCTGGATTCCGGAGTGGAATTTTTTTTTTTTTGGAAGAGGAGAAACCGGACTGCGGTAATTTCAAAATCTCCGGCAAAGACGCAAATTACAAGAAGCAAATCACTCTGGATACCGAAGTTCACCACAGACTTCGAATCCGGAGTCCTCAAGAGCAACTCCGGAAACCGGTGTCAAGGAAACTAGAGCAGAAAGAAAATTTTTTTTTTTCACAAAAGGAGGCACTCCGGCAGAAAGCATCCAGCTCCGCCAACATGATGTAATAAATAAAGCACCCTGATGATGAATGCATCACTCCGGCAAAAGGGACACCGGAATCAATCGGGGGGAGGGACTCCCACCAATCCATCCCCAATGCTAGGACGAGGAAAGCAACCTTAAATAGCGAGCAGCACCTCAGGCTCCAAAAGATCCCGCATAAGCAGTCACTGATCAGCGTCCGGTCTCAGAGCGGAAAGGGGGATACTGATCGTATCAAATGGATGCATTTTGAGGAAAACCATGAGGGCTTCTTGGCCCAAAGTGGGCAGTATCCACAATGGTCCCTCATTGTATCAGAGACAGGGCTGTGCCATGTAGGACAATGTCCGACATCGGTTTTTGAAAGGGGAACGATTCACTTAAAGGCGCTCAGTTTCTGTTTTTCTGGTGGATGCATTTTGAGGAAAATTGTGAGGGCTTCTAGGCCCAAAGCGGACAGTATCCACAATGATCCCTGATGGAATCAGAGACAGGGCCGTGCCATTAGGGCAATATCCCACATCGACTTTAGAAAGGTCAAACGATTCACTTGAAGGCGCTGGTATCCCTTACTGTGGTGGACGCATTTTGAGAAAAATCGTGAGGGCTTCCAGGCCTAAAGCGGATAGTATCCACGATGGACGCTGATGGTATCAGAGACAGGGCGTGCCATGTAGGTTAATATCCCAAATTGGCTTTGGAAAGTGGGAACGATTCGCTTAAATGCGCTAGGTATCCCTTTCACTGGTGGACGCATTTTGAGAAAAATCGTGAGGGCTTCCGGGCCCAAAGTGGACAGTATGCACAATGGTCTCAGATGGTATCAAAGACAGGGTCATGCTATGTAGGGAAATGGCCCACATCGGTTTTTGAAAGGTGAACGATTCTCTTAAAGGCTCTGTGTATCTCTTTGACTGGTGGACGCATTTTGAGAAAAATCTTGAGGGCTTCCATGCCCAAAGCGGACAGTATCCACAATGCTCCGTGATGGAATCAGAGACAGGGCAGTGCCATTAGGGCAATGTCCCACATCGGCCTTGGAAAGGCCAAATGATTTGCTTAAAGGCGCTGGTATACCTTTCTTTGGCGGACGCATTTTGAGGAAAACTGTAAGGGCTTTCAGGCCCAAAGCGGACAGTATCCACGATGGTCCCTGATGGTATCAGAGATAGGGTCGTGCCATGTAGGGCAATGTCCCAAATCAGCTTTGGAAAGATGGAACGATTCGCTTAAATGTGCTGGGTATCCCTTTCACTGGTTGACGCATTTTGAGGAAAACTGTGAGGACTTCTAGGCCCAAAGCAGACAGTATGCACAATGGTCCATGATGGTATTAGAGACAGGGTTGTGCCATGTAGGGCAATGTCTAACATCAGCTTTGGAAAGGGAGACGATTCACTTAAAGGCGCTGGGTAACCCTTTCCTCAGGGACGCGTTTGGAGGAAAACAGTGAGGGCTTAAAATCCAAAAGCGGACAGTATCAACGATGGTTACTGGTGACATCAGAGAGAGGGTCAAGCCATGTAGGGCAATGTCCCAAATCAACTTTGGAAATAGGAAACGATTCGCTTAAATGCACTAGGTATCCATTTCACTGGTGGACATATTTTGTTAAAAATCGTCAGGGCTTCCCTCCCCAAAGGTGACAGTATGAAAAATGGTCCCTGATGGTATCAAAGATAGGGCCATCCCATGTAGGGTAATGTCGCACATCGGGTTTGGAAAGGGGGAATAATTTGCTTAATGGCGCTGGGTTTCCCTTTCCCTGGTGGATGCATTTTGTGAAAAACCATGAGGGCTTCCAGGCCCAAAGCATACAATATCCACAATGGTCACTGATGGAATCAGAGACAGAGCCGTGCCATATTGGACAATGTCCCACATCGGCTTTGGAATGGGGGAACAATTCGCTTAAAGGTGCTGGGTCCTTTTCCTCGTGATCAGATTTGGAGGAAAACTGTGACGGCTTCCAGGCCCAAAGCGGATAGTATCCACAATGGTCATTGATGGAATCAGAGACAGAGCCATGCCATGTAGGGCATGTCCAACATCAGCTTTGTAAAGGAAAAATGATTCACTTAAAGGCACTTGTATTCCTTTCCCTGGTGGATGCATTTTGATGAAAACCATGAGGGCTTCAAGGCCCAAAGTGGACAGTATCCACGATGGTCCCTAATGGTATTAGAGACAGGACCGTGCCATGTAGGGCAATGTACCACATCGGCGTCTAAAAGGGGAATGATTCGCTTTAAGGGGTTGGGTATCTCTTTCCTTGGTGGACGAATTTGAGGAAAATCGTGACGGTTTCTAGGCCCAAAGCGGACAGTATCCACAATGGTCCCTGGTGGAATCAAAGAAAGGGATGTGCCATGTAGGGCAATATCCCACATCGACTTTGGAAAGGTGCAACGATTCATTTAAAGATGCAGGGTATCCCTTTCCCTGGTGGACGAATTTTGAGGAAAACCGTGAGGTCTTCCAAGCCCAAAGAAAACACTATCCACAATGGTCCCTGATGGTATCAGAGACAGGGTCGTGCCATATAGGGCAATGTCCCACATCTGCTTTGGAAAGGTGGATTGATTCGTTTAAACGTGCACGGTATCCTTTCCCAGGGGGACACGTTTAGAGAAAAACCGTGAGGGCTTCTAGGCCCAAAGTGGACAATATCCACAATGGTCCCTGATTGTAGAAGAGATTGGGCCGTGCCATGTAGGGCAATGTCCCACATTGGCTTTTGAATGGGAAATAATTCACTTAAAAGCGCTGGGTATCCGTTTCCCTGGTGGACGCCTTTGGAGGAAAACCGTGAGGGCTTCCAGGGCTAAATCGGACAGTATCCATGATGGTCCCTAATGGTATCAGAGACAGGGCCGTGCCATGTATGATAATGTCTCACATCGGCATTGGAACGGGAAAACGATCCACTTAAAGGCGCTGGGTATCTCTTTCCTCATGGACACGTTTGGAGGAAAATTATCAGGGGTCTCTAGGCCTAAAGTGGGCAGTATCCACAATGGTCCCTGATGGTATCAGAGACAGGACCGTGCCATGTACGGTAATGTCCCACATTGACTTTGGAAAAGCGAAATGATTTGCTTAAAGGCGCTGGGAATCCCTTTTCTCATGGCCGCATTTGGAGCAAAAACCGTGAGTGATTCCAAGCCCAAAGCGAACAGTATCCACGATGGTCCTTGATGATATCGGAGATAGGGTAGTGCCATGTAGGGCAATGACCCACAACGGCTTTGGAAAGGGGAAACGATTCGCTTAAAGGCGCTGCTTATTCCTTTCCCTGGGGGACGGGTTTTGAGGAAAACCGTGAGGTCTTCCATGCCCAAAGTGGACAGTATCCACAATGGTCCCTGATGGTATCAGAGACAAGGTCGTGCCATGTAGGACAATGTCCCACATCGGCTTTGGAAAGGAAAATGATTTGCTTAAAGGCGCTGCGTATCCCTTTCCCTTGTTGACGCATTTTGAGGAAAATCGTGAGGTCTTCTAGTCCCAAAGCAGAAAGTATCAACAATGATCCCTGATGGCTTCAGAGACAGGGGTGTGCCACGTAGGGCAATGTCCCATATCGGCTTTTGAAATGGAGAGCGATTAGTTTAAAGGCACTGGGTATCCCTTTCTTCGTGGACGCGTTTGGAGGAAAATCATGATGGTTTCCAGGCTCAAAGTGAACATTATACACAATGGTCCCTGATAGTATCATAGACAGGGTCGTGCCATGTAGGGTAATGTCCCACATCGCCTTTGGAAAGGGGAAACAATTTTCTTAAAGGCGCTGGGTATCCCTTTTCCGGGTGTACATATTTAGAGGAAAATTGTGAGGGCTTTTAGGTCCAAAGAAGGCAGTATCCACGATGGTCCCTAATGGTATCAGAGACAGAGCCTTGCCATGTAGGGCAATGTCCCACATCGGCTTTGGAAATAGGGAATGATTCTCTTAAAGGCGCTGGGTATCCCTTACCCTTGTTGACGTGTTTGGAGGAAAATCGTGAGGTCTTCCAAGCCCAACGCTTATAGTATCCACAATGGTCTCTTTTGGTATCAGAGACAAGGTCATGCCTTGCGGCGCAATGTTCAAAATCGGCTTTGCAAAGGGGGAACGATTCACTTAAAGGCGCTGGGTATCCCTTTTCACGTGGACACATTTGGAGGAAAACTGTGAGGGCTTCCAGGCCCAAAGCAGATAGTATCAACAATGATTCTTGATGGTATCAGTGGTAAGGCCTTGCCATGTAGGGCAATGTCTCACATCGGCTTTGGAAATGGGCAATGATTCTCTTAAAGTCGCTGAGTATCCCTTTCCCTAGTGGATGCATTTTGAGGAAAATTGTGAGGGCTTCATGGCCCAAAGAGGATAGTATCCACGATGGTCCCTGATGGTATTAGAGACAGGGACGTGCCATGTAGGACTATGTCCCACATCGGCTTTGGAAAGGCAGATTGATTCACTTAAAGGCGCTGGATATCACTTTCCCTGGTGGACATATTTTGTGAAAAACCGTGAGGGCTTTTAGGCCCAGAGCAGACAGTATCCACAATGGTCCCTAATAGAATAAGAGATAAGGCCGTGTCATGTAGGGCAATGTCTCACATCGACTTTGGAAAGGGGAACGATTTGCTAAAAGGCGCTGGATATCCCTTTCCTCGTGGACGTGTTTGGTGGAAAATCGTGAGGGCTTCCAGGCCCAAAGCGGACAGTATCCATGATGGTCCCTGATGGTATCAGAGACAGGACCGCACCATCTAGGGCAATGTCCCACATCGACTTTGGAAAGGGGTAACGATTCGTTTAAAGGCACTGAGTATCCTGTTCCCTTGTGGATGCATTTTTAGGAAAATCGTGAGGCCTGCTAACCCCAAAGCGGACAGTATCCACGATGGTCCCTCTGATAGTATCAAAGACAGGGCCGTGCCATGTAGGGCAATGTCCCACGTCAGCTTTGGAAAGGGGAACAATTAGCTTAATGGAGCAAGGTGTCCCTTTCCCTAGTGGATGCGTTTTGAGGAAAACCATGTGGGCTTCCAGGCCCAAAGCGAAAAGTATCAACAATGGTCCCTGATGCTATCAGAGACAGGCCAAGCCATGTAGGGCAATGTCCCACATCAGCTTTTGAAAGGGGACATGATTCGTTTAAAGGAGCTGGGTATCGCTTTCATCGTGGACGTATT
>JAOVVI020007033.1:2009-15154 GCA_028571085.2 Nepenthes alata | reverse complement strand
AATGACCTTATGGTGAAAGATGGTCTTCACCCTAGGGTCGGATGAAGAAGAAGTCCAATGCCTTGGATTGGATTTTGTGGTGATTGCACAAGGTGTAGAAGTGCCGACCACCATGAAAGAAGGTGAGATTCGTAAATTTTTATACTGTAGCACATGTATCATTTTTTAAACAAGAATCTATATTTTTAATTGTGATTTCTATGTTTATTGAAAGTGTGTAACTTCATATTTTTTCTCCAACACCAAGTCGTTGGATCTAGAACTTTTAAGGTCCATATACATCGATCCTTAATCCTGTGCACGTGAAACCATAAAGACCACGCCGAGCCTGAGTCCTTAGTAATAATCTGCCATAGCAGCTTGCAGATCAAAGTTTTATTTTGGGCCTGCAAGTTTTTTAACCCCAAGCCGCCTTCGCTCTTTTGATAGCATATGTCGGCCCATGCAACCTTAGCAGTCGCCTTCCCATCAATGACCCCATGCCACAGAAATCTATGAATGTAACTTTCGATAATTTTAAGAACATACTTGGGTATAATGAACATGGAGGGCCAATACAAGTAAATGGACGAAAGAATAGATGAGACAAGTTGAAGATGCCCTCCAAACGAAAGCCACCGATTCTTCCAGGATGAGATTCGCCAAGTGACTCTATCGATGAGGGGCTTGCAATCCGCGATGGAAAGTTTAGAAGTGATCAGGGGGACCCCCAAGTATTTCATCGGTAGTTTTCCTTCTTTGAAGCCCAACATGACGAAGATTTCCTTGTGAAGGTTAGCGTCTTTTGCACAAATAAAGATTTTTCTTTTATTTTTGTTTGCAGACAGGCCAGAGACAAGCAGGAACTCCTAAAGGCATTCCTTGAGAATACGGATTGAGTTTACATCAGCTTTGGAGAAAAAGAGTAAATCATCCGCAAAAGCAAGCATAATAGTTCGAGTATCTTCACAACGCCAATGAAACTTGAACATTTCATTTCGTCTAGCCTTCACCTTAAGAATACCATTCAGCACTTCCATGACGAGCACAAACAAGTAGGGGGATATAGGGTCACCCTGTCGAAGACCCTTACCACCTTTGAAAAAACCAACAAATTCCCTATTAATATTTATTGAGAAGAAAGAGGTGGTAACACATTGGCGGATCCATTCAATGAATTGAGGAGGAAAGCCCATCAGGATCAATATATTGATGATTAAGTCCCAATTGATGGAATTGTAAGCTTTCATGAGATCAATCTTTATTGCACAGCGAGGGAGACCATGGCCCAAATTTTATTTGTGCAAAAGCTCTTGGGCCAGGAGGATGTTATCACTAATCTAACGACCTTCAACAAAGGTCGTTTGGCAGGTGTCCACCACGTGAGGAAGGGTCATCTTAAGGAGGTTAGCAATGATCTTTGAGATAGCATTGTAGATGACATTACAGTAGGAGATGGGCCTGTAGTCAGTCACCAGACGAGGAGACAGAACCTTTGGGATAAGGCTGATTAGAGTAGTGTTGATCTGTTTGAGAAGCTTGCCATGATGAAATAAATCACGTATAGCTTCAGTCATAGATTGGCCAACAATTTTCCATGCATCCTTGAAGAACTTTGAAGAGAAACCATCCGGCAGAGGGGCACAAAAATCGCCAATTGAGAAGATTGCCTTCTTAATCTCCTCATCATTGATTAGGGCAGTGAGCGGGGCAATTAAGGATTCCAAGACGGTGCGGAGAATGTACGGGCAAATCCGGTTGGGGTCGGCCGATCCTTGAGCACGTCCGGATCCCAAAACACTTTTGAAGTAATCAACAATGAGTTTATGGACATCCTCAATCCCAGAGGTAGGAGTCCCGTCCTTTTTGAGTAAAGAGGATATCCTGTTCATATTGCTGTTTCCATTAACTGTCCGAAAAAAGAATTTGGTGCATTGGTCCCCTTCCTTGAGTCACTTTATTTTAGCTTTTTGCATAATAAGATCAATTTCTTTTGCTATGGCACGGTAATAGTCTTCCCGACAAGCTTGCTCCTCACAACAGTGAGCTCTTGGAGAAGGTTGCCTAGCCTGGAGGTCCTCTAATGCCTTGCGGGTTTTTGCAACCTCCTCATGAACATCACCAACATGAGCATTTAGGGTCTTTAGGGCGCGTTTAACAGATTTCAAATGCGTGATTAATCAAAACATGGGATTACCTTGGGTCTCATTAGTCTAGGCCTCCCTAACAGCATTAAGAAAATTTGGGCTCTTGGTGAGGAAGTTATTGAAACAAAACAAGCCCCTTTTGCAGGCGGTACTAGCGGCAGGACGCAACAATGCACAGGGAATGGTTGAGAGCCTGGCAGGCGGGAAGAGTGCTTCCACCCGCCCGTATTTACCGAGCTAATTTCCGTTAGTAACCACTCTGCTTAACTTTCTGAATATACAGATAGATAGGTCCCTTCTGTCATTCCAAGTATAAAGCATCCCCTCATAGCAAATATCTTCCAGGTCGCAATCCCTAAGGCACTTATCGAGGTTTAAGAAACTCCTAGCATGCCAGATTCCCCCTAGCCCCTCTGATTGAGATCAGATAGCGTTGAAGTCACCAAGGGCAGCCCAAGGAAGGTCTAGGGCAAGGTCACAGATTTTTCTAAGGGTTGACCAGAGAGCACATCTCTGGACTTCCGAGTTGGCACCGTAAACAAAGGACAGGATACTGATTGTCTTTTTTGACCACAACATCGGTATGAATGACCTGGTCCTCCGTGGAGCGGATGTTGACATCCACAAAATTTGGGTCCCACCCCACCTAGATTCTACCGTTGGAGGAGTCCGAGTAGTTCATAGACCAAGTCCAGTGAGGCCTAATATTGTTAGCAATAGAAGCCGAATTACGTAACGCAACTTTGGTTTCTACCAGTCCCACAATGTTACAATTGTAGGAGCTAATGAGGTGACGCACTTTGTGGGCTTTCAATTTACCATTAAGCCCCCTAACATTCCAACATGCAATGTTAGTCATGAGGAGGGGAAGTCTGGGGAGTAGTTCTTTTAGGCCCCGTGGAAGATGGTTGGAATGGTTTTACTTTTTTTGAAGCATTTTATCTTTTCTGATTGTTTTGCTTGCCCAACCCATGGCTTGATCCCCTCGGGGGGGGATCTCTGCTTGGAGGAGGGGGAGGAGGTAGACCTGGGGAATGTGTTGGGTCTCTAAGGGCTTGGGAGGGGTCAGGAGCATCTGGGCTTAGTAAGGACGTCGTCCATTCCCCACACTGGGGGAAAACAAAGCTTCATCCTGCTAACAGGTAGAGACATTAATGCCTACACATTCAGGATTGGAAGGATTTGTCTGTTGGGCATCAAATCCGGCATGATTAGGGGAATAACCTCTCAACTGATATGAGGCTGCTTCGTCTGAGGAGGGACTGTCATGGAGACCTTCTCTATCCACAGAGGGCTCCTGGTTTTTGGTAAGTACAACCATCTGGGCTCCACATCTAGATTTTCATGTGTTTCAATCCTAAGCGCAGGGGGGAGGCATCCATCATTCCTTATGGGGGTATTTGCTAGAGCGCGGTGGGGTGAGGTGAGCTGGGTTTCCGCACCCTTGCTATTAACTTGCACCAATTCATCTATGCCTATATGGCCTTCCCCTTCAGGTTCCTGAAGGGCACCAAAAGAATTGGAAATAGGGGTAGAGGTGAATTTTGGGAAAGTAGAAGAATGAGCACCCAGAGCAGGGGCCTTCTGAAGGATCTTGGGTTTTGACGAGGGGGGGGTAGGGGATCTGCAAGATGTCGACCGATGGGTCGGTACAGCAGCAGCGGTTTGTTAATGGGATCGATTGGCCCTTTCTTATTAGGTAGGTTACGCTGGTTAGGTTTCCATTGGTATGTAAAATGTATGTCTGTGTAAGGGCAGACGTGATGCTCCTCCGAGTTCCCTGTCATGCGCCTCCATACAAAATACACAATTGGGGATGACATCGGTACCATTTTGTGGCTTGACAAATGTCATCCTCGAGGCCCCCTGTGTGATATAAGTACAGATCAAACCCGACTGGTCTCGGGCCTGCCCTGGGACACCATGGTCAAAGATATTATTCGGGGTGATTGTTGGGCATGGCCAAACTCGTGTGATATGGAAATATCCCATCTTAGGGAGAACATGCCCCTATCTCCCTAATACTTGGATTAAGGACTCTATCCATTGGATAGCCTCAGCAGATGGGATTTTCTGATCCCGCTCTGCCTGCTAACTTTTTCACCCTCCAAAGCCGAAAATGCCCTGGGCCACACTGGTCTGGGGTCCCTGCCACATTCCCGCCCATGCCTTCACCCTTTGGCTTGCCATCCGAGGCAGACTTAACACTCTTGACCACATTCGCGGCGTTCCCAATCTTTCTACCCACTATACATTTTACACTATGGGAACTAAAGACCATGATCACCTGTTCTTCTCTTGCCCCTATTCGTCTTCCTTATGGAACATAATCTGGCAACCGGTTGGTATCCACTGGCCTTACCCTCCCTCAATGGACCCAGAACATCATGTGGGTTGCAAATAAATGGAAAGGGAAAAATTTGCTGGCCCAATCTAAACATCTTACCATTGTGGCCACGGTCTATTGCTTCTGGAAGGAGCGCAATAACAACATTTTTCAAAGTTCTCCTGCCCTGGACACCACCCATTTATATTCACATACCATTAATGTCGTCCGCAACAAGTTGAAGGCAAATCTTGATACTACCAGAGGGGCGGATAGATCCTTCCAGCTTCACTGGAATATATAAGGCATAAGGGGGGTTTTGGGCTATCTTGGCTCTAGTAGGCATGCTTTCTTTGGTTGGCGGTTATTAGGTGGGGCTGCTATGCCCTCGACTAGTCTCCCTTTTTCCTCTAGTCAATCCGGTCCAAAAAAAAGAGGTTCTTGACCGGTCATTTGGTTGATTGGCTACCCAAAAAAAAAACTTTTAGTGGATTTTTTTGGTCGGTCAACTTGTTGACCGGCTCTTGTGGTTCCTGGCCGTCCTTGGATTCACTGGCCAAAAAAAAAAGTAATTACTTTTGTTAGAATTCTTTGGCTGGTCTTCTTGTTGACCGGCTCTTTTTGGTTTTTGGCTGTTCTCTGGCTCACCGACTCCAAAAAAAAAAAAGAAAAAAAGCCTGGGCTGATTTTTTTTGCCTTTGTGTTGCATTTTGACTTGGGAATGCCAGGATGGCATTTGCCCGGTATGCAATTGTCGTTGCATAATGCCAGCTTGGCATGTGGGTCCTCATGCAGCAAATTGCCGGGATGCTCCTTGATCGGTTTGCACCACGGTGGCTGCGTACTTTTTACCCATGCCCGTTTTGGTCTGTTGCTAGTAAAAAAGAAAAAAAAAGAGAGGAGGAATTGGCCGGTCAACTACTTAGCTCATCTGTTGACCGGGCAACTTAGCTACTCTCACTAGACGTTGGGTGGAATGGTCTCCCCTGGTTGGCTAGACGGATATGGACTGGGGTGTGCTGTTTGGACGGTATGGTTCTCTACACAGGTTGTGGATGCCGGTTTGGTGTCATGCTGACGTGGCCCAATTGCCCGGCTTAGCTGAACTCCGCGTTTGGTATGCTGTTAGTCTGACCGGTATAGTTTTGGCTGTATGGTGGGCATGCCGTGATATATTTTTGCCGGTTTGGTGTCATGCCGAGCAAATAGGGCCTTGTTCTCTGCAAAGAGCCGGGATAAAAATCTCAGTGATATCTTCTTTTGATCGAGGGACATGAAAAATGCCGTAATGCAACTGACCGAGATGGAAAAGGCTTTGTTTGAGGCAAATGTCTGAGATGCATATGACCGTGATGCTGTGCATTATTTCTGAGGTGTATGCTATGGGATGAGTTGCCTTTGACCAAGATCTGGTTTACTTGCTTGGTTGATGGCCATAGGCTCATGTAATTCTGTTTCTTCCGTTGTTCTTTTCTTTTATTTGATTTCGTGGCATGTTTTACGGTGCACGGTGTATGCCCCCTCGTCTTTATTTTAAATTTAAGTTGGCAAAATACTTGGAGATAGAATATTAATTATGTACTTTTTTTTCATTTATAAAATTTAATTACTTATCAAAAAAAAGATTATTAAGTTTATTTGTTTATTTGAGGATCTCAACTTGATACTAACAATATCGAGGTCTACGATATTGTTTTGGGTTCATAAATATGATTGGCTAGGCTGAATCAATTTATTTTGAGGTATCAGAATTTGATATGATTTTGGTGGTAATTAGTTGGGGAGCCGCCATACTAGTGAGAATTGGATTGGTAAGGATATTATATCCTATAATTGGGTTATGAAATTTTGACTATGAATAAGAGTTGCTTATGGTATTAAGAAATTCTTATCATTGCCTACCAGTTGTGTTATGCGGATTTGTGCTAAGTTTATCTAGTAAATGAGGTCACATCTAGAAGTCATCTTGTGGTCACTAAAGAGTTTTGGCTGTGTAATCATTCAAGGATTTTGTATTGAATGGGGAAGCATCGATTAGGTCCTGCTGTGGGGTGCTCCAGAACCTATGGGGTGAGTAAGATGAATTGATGGGGTTGCTTGTGAATGACTGAATTTAGATTGCTCGCCAGATTAATGGTTTGAAAAGTAGGCATTGTGAATGTGCTGGTGAATCGTTTGATCTTTTATCAAGGTTTGAAAATTTCTAATATCGATACGTATCCAAACTATTGCTAATCGTGGGTTATTGGAAGTTATCCTGTGGTAGCATTCATGATAAATCTATGGCTGTTGCGAGTTTCCGTAATACCATGTGGGTTTATAGGTTCATTCACATTTCTATGGACTTCATGGATTGGATCCTCACGCCATATTTGAGTCAATATTGTGAAGGCCTCATTGATGAATTCAAGGAACCATGGGAGGAGTATGTGAACCTTGTTTGAGGACTGTGGCATAGATAAGGAAGGCTATTAGCGGTGTGTCTAATTGAGGTTAGAGTGTGTGAGTTTTGATTAGAAAAATGTTATTTTGGGCATGCAAATTCTTTGGTGGAATAAATGTAATCCTGTAGAGATTTGTGCGATGGCTAATTTAGGAAAAACTAATTGATGTCATGGATGTGCAGTTTTCTTGGGTGTAGTTGAATCCAGTAAGATGTCCATTAAGTGTTCCTCGAGAACTGTAGCTTTTACGGGGCATTTGATTTGGAAGCGATCGGTATCCATTGAAGTAAGATATGTGGGTTAGCTCTCAAGGAATGGAGGGTAATTGTCAACCATATCAGTTTGATTGATCCCTGATGGATCAAGTGGGTTGCATTAGAAGGTGATGTTTTTGAAGAAGATCTTGGATTATGTTTTTCCTGCATTGTTTGTGGATGGTTACCCTTGGATTAAGTGGAGGAAAAGTCCATAGTTAGAGTTACTCCACCCCCAGGTCGGAGTTAGCAATTGAGGTTTCTGCTTTGAGAACTTATAAGTGTTGCCTTTGGAGATAGCTATTGACTAATAATTTTAAGGGTCTGAATAGTTGTGTCATAAAGACGAGATAATCTTATGACAATGCAAGTGGATAGATCTATTTAAGGATTGTGAAGATGAATCTCAGTGTCTTTTAAGGAAGACGTGCACTAGGATCAATAATGTGTTGTTGGAAGTCTTTTTACTTAATGTATTTTCGATGATTCGTAGGAGATATGAATCCTGAGTTGCGAGTAGTTCCAATATTTGGGTTAATGGAACATCATGCTCTTAATTTGGGAGATAGAATCGTATTTAAAGTATTGAAATTATGAAATTATAAAATTATGAGATGAGAAGTCTTTATGGTTTTGCTTTGGAGTTATTAGAACAAAAAGGATTCTGGGTGTTTGAATAATTATGAATTAGCTTTCAAGGACGGTCCATTTATTACAAATTTAGGTAATGCGTACGGATCAAATAGGTTGGCTCGTTAATATGCCAATGAGATACTAAGTTGCTTAGTATTCGGATCTTGAGGTTTTAATGGTAGCTCAAGGTTGTACTAGATTTTTTGAGTAATTGTTTCAGTTATATTTCCTAAATTAATCATAATTTGGGGGTTATGGATTTTGCCAGAGATATATCGATATCTTTAGAATTTTCTTGGGTCTGTATCTATTGTGTGACTTAGGTATCGGATATAAATCATTGGACAAGGATTGCAAATTGATTTTATAGTACAAGTATATGGTCAATCAGAGTAACACAACAGTAACGTGTGGCCCTGAAACTAGAGAATTCAAAATAAGATTGAGGATCTATTTGGACGATCATTTTCAAGGCTTAAGATGAACTGAAGCAGGAATTCATCCGTCTCATTGAGGTTTTGAATTAAGTTGAGAAAATAGCTAGTAATTTGAGTTACCTCTGAATTTTGTGGATCGTCTTGAAGTCTCACTTACATCGATGATTGAGAAAGATGAGATCGAATTAAGCCTTTATGGAGGGTTAGGAATTTGTCGTGTGATAAGATTCCAAACTAGACTTAGATAAGAAACATTAGATATTAGAAATTAGGATAATTAATTGGATTAAGGCTTTTAGGATAAGTCACCAAATCAAGGAAGTAACTTAGTATACCCGAAGAAGAAATTTGAAAGGAGTTTCCCCCGATGGCCGAATCTTGAGGTCCGTTAAATTTCGATGACGAAATTTTTATAAGTGGGGGAGAGTTGAACGTACCAATTTTCAAATGTCATAATTACATGTAATTGAGGTAATATAATCAAAATTAGGCTTATGCACATGGAAAAATTAGATTTCGGAATCGTAGGTTGCGGTGGTAGTAGCAGGCCCGCTGGGTGCCCAAGGCGACACTAGGTCGAGTGGACTCGCGCCTGCCGAGCTGTCGAGTGTCATCCCGCATGATAAAAACCCACGAGGGTTAGTCTGCGTCATTTTTCCCGGTTTCCACGCGAAGGAGAGAGAGAGAGAAGAGAGAGAAGGAGGAATCCTAGGTCCCCGAATCCGATTCCGAGCTCGAGCTAGTTAAAGAAGTGACAGATCAGGTCAAAGTAAGTGCATTCATACCCTTTTTGTTCTCTCTTTTTTATTTTTGTTCGTATCTATCGGATATTTTTATTTCGGTACCCACCCCAAACTTATATTTTGGGGAACCCATGACCCTTGCATGATTTATTTGTCGTTTGAAGACCAATTTTCTCACATTTTGCATGGGTTCAGCTTCGGTGAGACCCTAACCCGCCCCCCAGCTCATGTTTGCCCATTTATTTTGAGTTCCATGCATGATTTGACTTTAATTATAATTTATCAATGTCATGAATATGAGTATTTATCGGTTTGGTGTTCGAATTTCAAAGTTTGACCCGTTTGGTGCGTCCAAGAACCCTAACCTACACGCTCGCATTGTTCATTCGAGGCAATTGAGTATTTTTGCATGATTCCACCTTATTTAATTGTTATTTAAGTTATATATATTTACACATGCTTAATTGTATATTTCGAAAGATATTATGGTTAACCAATTGTGAAGGATTGTTCGTCCAGAAGCCCTAAATTCATGTTTAGCCCAATGTGGTAAGAAATTTCTAATTCTTTTAGGCATCATGTTAAATTATCTATATGTTTAAAATCACATGAAGACTTAAACCATGAGAAATAATTATCTTTATTTGTATATGAGAACTTTGCAATATATGCAAACTTTTTGAAGAGACTCAACAATTTGATATATTTGATGACCTGTTCTCCAGGGATTGAGAACTTTGTAGTCGAATTTGGTGGACCATCCCTTAAAAATAAGTAATTATGAAATTTGGTTTAAAGATTTGTATTGTAGAGGGTAGCATTCAATGGCATGCCTTAGGATATTATAATAGTAGATCAAGAAAAACTCCTAGGCCACAGAAGATACTTTTGTGGCGTATTTGGCTTTGTATATTGGTGAAAAATATACCGTTCGACATGGGACATTAAAGTTTGAGATTCGTGGTATGCGCCTTAGAATGTGTGGGTACATACACATTCCATTCTTCGATCATCTGCTCTATTAGCTGTTGAGGCCCACTAACGTAGATCCGAAAAGATAATAAAGATTTTTACATATTTTAGAATTTAAAGGAATCAGAAATAAAATGTGAAAAAATTATTTGTATTTTGGAAATACTTTTGATCATGTTTCACGTTATGCATCATGCACCTATTCCCTTTCTTTTGATTTATTTGAGTATTCTACTCATGTCTTGCTATATTGTGCCTTACTGAATATTTGGCTCACTCCTTACTATTTTCTTGCCTTCAGATGAGTACGCACTTATATCCGGTGAGACGAAGTAATATCTAGAAGTGGGTTAGGCCCTGACTAGAAGATCTGTTAGGAGAATCTATTTTTTTGTGATTTTACAAATTCATATGAAGTCTTGTATATTTTGGATGGACTTGATAATGTATATTGTTATTTATGGAAGGTAGTATAGCATAGTAATTTCCACTGTATGTATGGATGATAGTATATATTTCTACAGGATTATGATGGGTTCTTGTAGGTACCTAGCGGCATCTTTCTTTGTTCGATGTTATGTCCGGATACACAACGTTGGAGCCACGGTTAGAGGTGACTTTTGGATCCTGTGTTTATTAGATTGCGGTTGTCAGGATGTGTTGGTTGTTGATTTAGATGGATTTTAATTGTTGTATAGGTGTTTGTATAGCCCGACATCCGTATTACAGATAGACTCTTGCCGGCTTCTGGTTTGAAAATATGGTACGTCACAAAGCCACTATATACTTCATTTTCTCGACCAAACCAAAAGTTCTCATTTATCAAATTAATTACTAACATCTTAAATCGATTTCCATATCCGGGTATTATAATTCTCTTTTCCTTATAAATCTTTGCATTGAAATTTATTTATCTTAATAAAGAAACAAATGGTGGTATTTTTCCTAAATCTCATATTCTTAATACCATGGAACTTCTTCAAAAGAATGATCTCTTAGTAATACTTTGACTAAAGAAAGACTTTTATACAAATTACTTAATCTCATTGTCCAAGAATTTGTATTTGTTCCTCAATATACAACAAGTTTTCATTAATCTACAAAGATTTGTAATCGACCATGTGCGAAAAATTGTAAATATACTTGTGAAGCATTCAAACATAAAAAACATTGTGAAAGTCTCCTAAGCTTGAAAATAAAGTTAATCTGTAAGCCACATTTTCAATTCTTTCAATAATCTCATATTGTCTAATAAATCTTGATTTTAATTTCTTTTTTACTTTAAATATGGAGGTTTTCTTTCATGGAGATACCATCAAAAACACATGTCTACAATTTCAGAACTTAACTCAATCCTCCTACAATTCAGATAATTCTTTTATCGGTTTTGAGCAACTTGAAGTTGACCTCGAATCAATTGAATTTTGTTTAAAATTCTCCTCGATCATCTCTGATCCCAACCTTCTTTGATCTTCAGTTTCTTTTCAATCAATTGGGAATGCTATCTTCTACCATATAGTGTTTTAAAGGATGTCATATTAATATTCTTCTAATATCTTTTATTATAGGCAAACTCAGTTAGCTATAAGTAGGTGTCCCAATTTTCTTCGATTTTTAAAATTGATACTCTTAGTATGTCCTTAAAAATCTAAAATTTTCACTTTCATTATCCGTCCATTTATGGATGACATGTTCTACTGAATTTTAATTTGGTACTCAACAATCAAAGAAGACTCTCCCAAAACTTAGATACAAGTCTCAAATCTAGACCAAACACAATCAAAAGTAGAACCTCATAAAGCTTGATTACTTTATTTATATATAATCTTTCCAAATAGTTCCTTACTAGCATCATTCTAAGGCAATAAAAAGAGCCAACTTAATTAACCAATCAACAAACACCCATACTATATTATAATTATTTGATGTTCTCAACAAACACATCATAAAATCCATCATTATGTCCACCTATTTTTAACTAAGAGTTGGTATTGATTGCAAAACACTCAACAGTTTCTTTTGTTTAGCTTTTACTTATTGATAAATCATACACCTTTCTGCAAAAGTCACAATTTTCTCTTCATAATTCCCCACCAAAGATTTTTTGTAAATCTTGTTACATTTTATTTATTCCCTAGTAAATCAAGTACTTGAATTGGTAGGTTTATTAAAAATTTCTTATTTCAATTGTTCATGGTTAAGTACATAAATATGATCTTGAAATATTGAAACTCCATCAGCCCAAATATTACAATCAACCATTGATTCTCTATTTAAATTTTTTCCTATATCCACTAAAAAGGGTCATCTATTTATGTTCTTTTGATTCTTTTAAAAATGTTTAATTGTGTTTGAAAATATGATAAAATCATGCGCATATCTTGAGAGTATAATTGAATGTTACACTATTTCATTCCTTGAAACGTCTCCAATTTTTAATCATCAAATGGGTTGTCAAATTTGTCAACTTATAACTTAACACATTTGCTATAATGTTGGCCTTTCTTTGTTGATGTTAAACCCCATAATTGAAATCCTTCAATAAGTCTATCCACTGTCTTTGGCTCATATTTAAAAGAATAGGTATTTTAAACTCTTGTAGTCTAAATATAGTATAAACTTTTCTCCATATATATAATACCTCTAAATTTTCAACGTAAAAACTATAGTTGCTAACTTAAGTCATGGGTGGGACAATTTTTCTCATAAGCTTTACGTTGTAGCAATCCATAGCAATTTTTCTCACAAACTAACCCTTTCTTTGATGTATCACAATAAACAATGTAACCTTCAGATCTTTTCAAAACAACTAAAATTAGGATGGTCTATTAAGCTTTACGTTGTAGCAATCCATAGCAAATTTTCTCACAAACTAACCCTTTCTTTGATGTATCACAATAAACAATGTAACCTTTAGATCTTTTCAAAACAACTAAAATTAGGATGGTCTATAAACAATTCTTTAATTCTTGAAAACTTCTTTCATAATCCCCATTCCAACTAAAAATGATATTTTTTTGCATTAAGTGGGTCAATGACATTACAATTTTTGAAAAATATTCTACAAACCTTCTATGGTATCTATCCAAACTATAAAAACTCGGTACTTCCGTTGCACTTGTTTATTGGCCCCTACTTATAGCCACTTCAATTTTCATTGAATCAACTACGACCCCTTCTTTTGATATAATATAGCTTAAGAAAGATATT
>JAOVVI020007032.1:0-15154 GCA_028571085.2 Nepenthes alata | reverse complement strand
GTGTCGCCGCCTTTGCCGCCACCGATCAGCTGCACATGGCCTCTTCCATGTGCGCCGCTATCACAAATGCCTTCCACGGCCACCGTCGACCTCATCGACCGTCTCTCCTAATCGAGTGCCACAACTATGCCTCAAACGGTTGCCATCGACAACACACAAGCGAAACTCTTTGCCGATGCCACCATCACCGACCCACCTCCTCTTCTCTCCTCCACCACACACCTCGAATAGTCTCCGCCGAAACCCTCATTTCCTCTATTGTCTCTCCTCTCTTCCCTCTCTTTTATTCTTTAATTTCTTCTTCTTTTCTCTTCTCTCTCTCAGCGTCCACCGTCTTCTTTTCTCTTATTTTTATATTATTATTATTATATATGTTCTATTTTTTTAATTTTATAATCCAAATCGATACTTAAAGGACAGTATAGGCACATCTCGGTCACCAATCCGAATGATCCAAATATCATTCAAAATTCTATAATATTTAAGTAATTTTTTGTCACATCCGAATTATCTAAAATTATAATTAATATTAAAATAATCTAAACGGTAATTTGAGATATTACACATCAAAGCCGTCCCTTGGTTGGGCACACTCAGCCACAGCCTTGTCCTCCATCTCTAAGCCACATTTCAGTCGGGCGTACTTATCAGAGCCCAATACTCATTCTCTCAAAGCCACCCCATGGTTAGGTGCACTCAGTAGAAGCTCGGTTCTCCATTTATCTAAGCCGCTTTTAGTCGGTTGCACTTACCGGAGTCCAATTATCAATCTCTCAAAGCCGCCCCTTAAAGGGGCACACTCAATAAGAGTTTAATCCTCAATCTTTCTAATCTATCCATCAATTGGGCGCACTTGCCCCTTGGTCAACCGCACTTAGTGGGAGTCTTGTCCTCCATTTCTAAGATGCCTGTAGCCGGGCACACTTATCGAAGACAAATCCTTCATCCATAAGCCGCTCACTAACCGAGCATACCCAATCACTCAATCCCTCGCATATGCATCAATGTATTTTTCTTACATCATCGTATCTTTTCATCCGTTGGGAAAGAATTTTCAACTTAAGCGTCGGAGGATATACCGATGAATGAGTCATACCAATCTTTCGACCTCTTATTTATTAATTGTTATATGCAGGATAGATTCGCAATGACAAAGACCGAATACGCTCTAATTCAAGCCGCCCTGAAAAATCGAGTGGCCCTCTAATTGATACAGTTATTCAGATTTTGAGACACGTTAATGCCTAAAAATGACTACAATTTGAAATAAAAATCTAACCTGTCTCGTCTGTCGTATGTTAATACGGTTGTACTATACTTAAAAAATAGTATTTTGCTCAATTTTTTTTTTTAAATTTGTGTTCTGCCAATATGGAAAAGCGAAACCACAAATGATTCTGTGGTTCAGCTAGAAATGAAATTAAAATTCAAAACTCTGTTATCGATTATTATGCTATGCATTTATCCAAGCAGCATAAGGAATCAAACCTCTTCTATTCCCCCCAACTTGAAAGCAGTGGTTCAGATTCGTCTCCATCCCTTAAAACAAGAGGCGCACGTAGCAATCTGATGACCGAAGGCCTATGGGAAATCCAAGAATGATACTTTGGGCTTGAAAAAAAAGACAAAAAACAAAATAGAAAAAGGGCCAAAAGAAGAAGAAAACAGGTCCCACCGTGGCCGATTTCCACGAACTCCCCATCATTCAAAGCCTTGTTGCTTAGAAACTTACAGAAGGAAACTTATGTAGTCTCCACATAGATGTGATACTAAGCTTTAATATAATGATGATATTATCAGATCAGATATGTTTGATTATTTATAAATTCATAACGTGAAAGCTTTTTGTATCTATTTTTATTCTCCATGCACGACGATAACATTGACCCTCAGAACTAGGCATGAAGATTAGTCCAAATCTAAATCTCTTTAACCGTGTCAAAGTCGCTCTTTTTGTATGATTTTTCTCCCTAATTTATCCAAGTCTAACATTAGTTTATAAGTAGAATAAAAATAATAATGCATGTCTATAAAAAAAAAAAAAAACATGGTGTGCTATTGAAATAAATAGCTTGACAGGCATTAGACAGAGTCTTTCATTTTTATAAGATAACAATGAATGTGCTTTTATAAATCCAGGGCCACATTATACAGATTTTTAATACAAAAATCGGCTATGATGGTTTTTGTTTATATAGCTTTTAGTTTATACTCTTTTTAATCACGTTTAAAAAGTTATTATATAATATTTGATTTAAGTAAAATATTTACCAAGAATTGAGTAACAGTTGGATTGGCCCAAAAACATAGGGAAATAGACATATCCTTAGTTTTTTATATGGAAATAATATAATATAACTATTATATAACTTTTTTTAAATAATATGTTTATCCAATATAATCAATTTAAAAAAATATTTATAAAATCAAGCTTCACCAATATTTTTTATCATTGCCTAAATGGGTAAATTGTATACCGACATCTATTTTTTTATATTAAGATGGAATGTGAATATAATTTTATTAATTTAAATAATTAGAAGAATATTAGTTTAATAAAAATTTAAATTTTGTGTATGGTATGTATATATATATATAAACTACTCTTTTGATTATACCGAATCATCCCTCGCCTCATTCTGTTTGTTTGTATCTTTCTTTTCTCTCGGGGAGCGAGTTGCTTTGCTGCGAAGAGTATATACACAGCTACAAAAATGAAGACGAGTGTTTGAAGTTCTATGGGATTTGTAACGTTGCCTACTGAATGGAGTGTCGATACCGGTATTTCTGTTATAGGGTTACCTTCAAAATAGCAGCCGCTGTACAAATTTAGGCATCGGCCAGGAGGTTCTCTCTTTCCGGAACTCTGTCCAAAAAAAAAAAAAACCTATATATCTTTCCATTTCGGAATTCGCCATTAAAAGAGAAACTCCATTTGCTTTGTTTGCATTGCTATCTCACGGAGGATAGTAACAATCACAATAACCACGTTGTCGATAACTTGAAACTCGTCTAACGAGGTAAGCCCAACCCATGCTCATAGATCAATCAATAACATTGAGATAGATTGCGGGTTGAATTATTATATTGATTTTGGGTTTAAGGAATTTAAAATTTTAGAGCGTGACCCTCGATTTGAATGTTTTTGTTTTTGGTGTCTTCGTTTCATTTGGGTGATTATTGATGAATCACATTAAAAGATTTGGTGGGTTGTTTAAAATTTCTAAATATTGTTTGAATTTTCTTTTCATCATGAATTTTAAATATTAGAAACAACCTTCGGATGAATGTTGGTTATTGGAAATCTTTAGTACATTTAGGTGCTTATTGGCGAAGACGGAGATCTGGGTATTTGAGAATTTTTGAAGTTCTTTTTCCATTTGGGTTATGTTCAGTTTGAGTTTCAAATATAATTTGATAGATTTAGTGTGGGTTTTATTGCGTTGAGATCAGGTGTATTTAATTTGTTATTTGTTCATAGGAAGCGCATAAAACTATTAGGGAATGGTGAGAAACCGTACGGTGAAAGGAAGGATTTCGCGAATCGGGAGCTACGCGATTTCTTCTTCGATCACGGACCATAGCATCACATGCACGACCTTCAATATTCTTGCTCCAATCTACAATAGACTCGGCAAGAAGGTTATTGACATTGCTTATTTTCACTACATAGACTAATTTAGTTGTCTTGAGGTTGAAAATTTAACAGGATTTTGAATTTTTTGGCTATTTCTGCATGACATCAACATTGCTGATTGATTTTTTTTTTCTGCAATGAGAACAGGATCAAAGCTGTCGTGAAAGTGATTACAGAGCATATTGGCTTACCAGGAACCAAAGGATATTGGATTGGTTGTTATGTGAAAGATCTTCCATAATTTGTCTTCAGGCATGCGTTTCCTTTTCATGAGTTTATGCATGAATGGGATAGATACCCCCCTCCCTTTTGCTAGCTTTGCCTTTTCATGGATGACATAAATGGATTTGTATATACACTTAGTGGGACAATTTTTTTTAAGAACAATGGAAATTTCTTTTGGGCAATTATATACTAACTTTGTTTTCTTCATCCTTTATTTCTCATAGGAGTTTTGGGTTGGAAATGAAGAGCTTGTCAGTATGTATGAGAAGAGACTCAGTGATGCCGGTTACATCAACTTCATTCTGGCCCGAACCAACAACCGTGGAGATGGTTAGCTCTTCTCCTTTTGATTGTGGAAATGCGTGTTGAATTGTTTGCATCAATAATTTAGTCTCAAATAAATGTTTGCCAAACGTATGTAAAGGCAGGATTCCTCTAACATTTGTAGTGGAACTCAATTGCCATATCTTAGTGTTGGAGGTGATGTGTTTCAATTTAGTTTCAATACGTTGTTGATTACATTGGTTCCTCCGGCATCCAATGGTCCCCAAATTAATAGTTGTTAGGGAAAGGGTAAAAAGAATATGAAGGAATTTTATGGAGAGAAAGCATAGTGGTAGGCTATCTGGTGGGGCTCTAATCATGTGACGTTGTCACTAATTCCATTGAAATGGTGTAAATATATTATCAATGTATAATTAATTGCTTTGGTTTTGAAGTTGACTTGAAATTAATTATCAGACTAATACAATTAAAAGTCTTTTTTAGTCCTTTTCTTTTAAACAATGGATACGCTGGAGGGTAGATAAAATAATAATAATAATAACTTAACAAAGACAATTGTAAAGCCTTTAACAATTGTAGTGCTGCGAGTAGACCTCGAGTGGGGGACATAAAGAAGGAACAAGGACTAGATTATATCAAGTGGTCCGGTATTCCTATAAAAAATAGGACAAGGACTTTACAGATTATATCATCCAATAAATTAGAAACAGATGGCACTTAATGAAAACAGGATACTCCATTACAATTAATTTCTAATTAGATAAAAAGTAGTTACAGAAAGGAATCTTCAAATATTGATAGCAGATACTAATCTACGCTGATCACCTCAAATTTGGACTCAAGTTGTTTTTTGGGGATTCTGCAGGCTTGTTGACGGCTCTGCATAAGGACTATTTCAGGGTTATAAGCCATCGAGATTTGTTGCTGAATGATATAGGGAACCGTGTTGCTCAGCTCATACATGTTGAGTTACTCTTTCCTTTCTCACAAAACCGAAACAACAATGTCCGCCAGGAACTTCTCATCGTGAATACTCACTTGCTGTTTCCACATGATTCAAGTCTCTGTTTAGTAAGGCTGCATCAGGTATGTTAACTTTCCATGTGGTGTGACTCTTCATTTCACGCATCCTTAATTCTAATGGTTAGCTGTTGTTATATTTGCCTCTTAATCTGAGCACCTATATGCCTTGTCAATTTTGATAGGTCTACGAGATCCTGCAGAATGTGGGATCTTATCAAAAAGAGCACAAGCTGAATCCTATTCCAATCATACTTTGCGGGTAAGATTCATTACTATTTCCTATCTCTTTAACAAGGTTTTATGTCTTTGTGGAGCTGCATTTTTAATTATTTATCTTACAGTGATTGGAATGGAAGCAAACGGGGACATGTTTACCATTTCTTAAGATCTCAGGGGTTTGTATCGTCATATGATACTGCTCATCAGTACACTGACACAGATGCCCAGAGGGTAATTATCATCCCAATGTTCACCGAACAATTCCCAAATCTTAGTTTGAGCACTTCTGCTCTTGTTTTTGATCATGTTTTTCCCCCTTTTTCCTGCAGTGGGTTAGTCATCGGAATCACCGGGGGAATGTGTGCGGTGTAGATTTCATATGGCTACTGAATCCAAACCGATACAGCAAACTGGTCAAAACAAGTTGGAGTGAAGCTGTATTTGACATGTTCAAGGTGAATGATTAAGCATTTTCTCCAATGTGCACATTTAATAGAAGCAACACCTGATTTTTTGAACCCTTGTGGGTTACCTCAATTGGCAAGAGCGATTTGGGGCGGCAACACACATTCAATTCATGTTACTGCACTTCTAAATTCTGGTCCATGGTCTTTGGGATAATAGGTCAGGGTCCCAGAGTTTGCTTAAAATTCTGGTATTGTATGACTAGGAAAGAAGAGTCTCTGAGTAAAAATACAAAGTATCCGTCTTTTCCAATTACCCTTGTGTTTCTTTTGGAATAATTTGGTGAACATCATCTGGAGTATCTGGGGATACTCAAAATTAAAGGCTTCTCTTAAGAGATAGTTAAGTAACTTTAATTACTTCTTGGGTGGGATCTTCGCTTTTACCATTTGGTAGTAGTGTTGCACAGCAAAAGAGAAGAGAGTTTTAGAATTTTGATGAGGTAGTAGATTTATACGTGGGGGTGAGCTTTGGAGAAACAAAAAACATAAGAAGATTAGCAGAAGAAACAGCCAAAAAAATAAAGAAAGAAAAGCAAATGGGAAATCGACCGTTGCCTAGTGGTTGGCTATCCACTTTTCGAAGCGAACCACCCAAGTTCCATTCCCATCAACTCCCACCATCCGTTTTAATTTTTTAAAAACTCGAAAAACGGCAAACAAATGAAGTTTTTGATGTTTGTAACTCAAAAGTTATATGAAATTCAAGAGTCTATATAAAATATTTCATTTTAACATTTTGTTTCACCCAAGAGAAAACGGGTTTCTTTTTTTTATATTATTTCTTTTAAAGGAAATGCCAAAATGTATTCTCTATTTTTCAACTTCTTTCCAATTTTATTCCCAACTAATATTTTTGTACCCATTTTATAATCGATAAAAATCAATGACCACATTTTGATTCATATGCTAGTATACATCATGCCGAAAAGCTTTGAAAGTGTAAAGAAATTAAAGCTAGAGTCTATACTAGGGGTTTTTTTTTTTACACATGTTTGTATTAACTCTTACAAAAATATGATTTACTTAGCAAAGTTCCATTTTTTGAGTTGAATGTAAAAGTTGTGAATAGAATTTTAAGTTAAAGTTGATAATAAAATTGGAAAAAGTTGAAAATAGTTTTGGATGCCCACTTCTTTTTTTTGGGGGGAGGGGGGACTCAGTTGCAAAAGTGATTTTTTGGATCATGACTTCCACCCTTTGCTGAAGCGTTTTCAATAACTTCTAACCTTGGCATCCCTTTTTAATCTGCTGTCATCATTTCTCCTCAAGTCTTATTGCTTATCCTTACCCAAAAAAAGTCTTATTGTTTATCATGCTAAAGTAGTAATGACAAATTGAAACTGTTTGTTATCCATTGAAGATTAAAAAAAAAAAGGTGACAGCTGTTATAAATTAAAGAAGCAATTGAAATTGTCTTTCCAGTCCGTTCAAACCCAAAATTTTATCATCTCCCAAGGCAGATTTGGCATAGGAACCACTTTCATGTATTCTCAGCTTCCTTGGATATACTAGCTTTCTTTAATCTTCTTCCTGAAGTCTCCAATTTCCTTTGCTACCATGACTGATTAGCTCTCTAATTTGCTGGACAATAATTATGTAAGGATGCAGTATGACAATTATGATATCAAACATATGAAAAAAATAAGATGAATGAATGCAACTAGCTTCCTTGGGGGCATTCAAACATTGAATGAAATAGCAGTTGATATATATACCTGTATTCAGTCTTCAGACTAATATTTCCTACTACAATGACAATTTGACTATATGTTGTTGTATTGGCAAGTAGTGCAATATATCGTGTTGGCAATATAGTGTAATATATCGGCCGATATATTTCTTTGCATTCCGATTGCGTCTGATACTAATACGGTTGCAACCGATACCGATACCGATAGTTTTATATATGGTCCAAACAAGTAATGGACACAAGCTGAACTTGTGTGTAGCTCCAAAACGAGGCCTTTCTTAAAGAACTGAGGATTTATAAAAGTTGTTGTTTGGGAACATCATTTGATGTAATAACCACCTTTTTAACTCAAACTTTGTTGCTCATCCTTATTTAGAATTATGGCTACTTAAAAGTTTTTGTTATATGATAAAGTTTTTTAGAAAATGTATGGATATGTTAGTAGATAAGATAAGGAACTCTTCATTGCTACCCGTTTTCAAACATTCCTAGCTAGCCCTTTCTTACTAGTAATATCTGCGTATGTCCAATTCTGAGTAAATCAACATCATGTCCTTCACATAAGTTGTTGGTGAATAGACTCCATCGCTGCATTGCTTAAGACATGAAATTTTGTTTGTCTGTGAAAATTTGTTCATTTGGCACTGCATCTAATATGTTTATTTTTTCTGTTAGTGCCTCCTCCGAAGAGCTTCACTGACCGAAAGTGACGCATTTGCCTCTCTGAAGGCTGATAGTGATGGTGATTATATTACCTACTCGGGTTTCTGTGAAGCTCTTAGACAGGTGAATTGTGTTCTCAACTCCAATGTTGAGGCTTTTGTTTCTGATATGAAAGAAAAACTAAACTTATTCTTATATATTTCAGCTAAATTTAATCGGCCACCTTCATGGACTTACCGAGGAAGAGACGAGAGACTTGTGGGTTCAAGCAGATATTGATGGAAATGGAGTTCTTGATTATCAAGAGTTTCAGGTATAAAATCTAACTTCTGCTTACGCGCTATTTTACTATGCCTTCCGCTATCATATCTGCCGAAAACAATAAAATCAAGTCATCAACCAGATTGCTGTTCAATAAATGCTTTAATTTCATAGTTTCACTTAATGGAATCAGTTATATAAATCCGTTTTTAATATTATGCTAAATGAGTGGAATGACGAAAGCAGATAGTCGACTCCACTTAGTGTTATTAAATCCTTGTTATTGTATATATTTTTATGTGAATCTAAATTGACCAACCTATGATATGAACCCCGACTCAGCGCAACTTGTTTTTCCACACCTTTCAGTGGCTACGTGTTTGACTACTTAAGCTTGTGCCGTTCTTTTATTGCAGCAAAGAATTTGGAATCCCACTTGGTCAGCAAGCCAAAATGAGAGAACCGGTAGCAGCAACGAGGATCATCACGTTGTGCAAACCATTGGTTTCAGTGTGACGAATGCGGTTCTTTTCCCTACTGAAGTAGAGAAAGGAATGTGGCCTGAGCATTATTCCCTTTCCGATCATGCCCGACTCACCGTCGTCTTCTCACCTGTAAGAATGCCGTGCTCACAGCTGATTTTTTAACCAAGCACAAGGCAAGAATAAAAAGAAAACTGCGTAAAGTTTTATGGCAACATCAAAGAAATGCAGATTGACAGAGGTTGATATATTCATCAACCAATTTTAGTTCCCGGATTGGTTCAAATAGTCGTCACCCGTCCTGTTGCCTGGGTAGGCAAGCAGGAGGGCAGTGTCATTGCCCGATGTAGGCATCAATACGATCTTATATATGGAGAGTGAGGTTAAAAAAGATATAGTATGAGAGTTGTATACTGTAAGTACTCAAGCCAGAATACCAAATAAGCTTTTGTATTTTGATGTAGGATACCTTGTATTTGAACTAAAGTCAGTAAATTCTATGCATTTTCACACAGCTTTCTTCATCAACTGCCATTTTTCCTGCTTTTCAATTCAATCACTAAGACGGGGTTTTCCTTTTCTTCTGTAAAGAAGGCAGAAATTAATGGAATCAGCTGATCTCAATGTGATGTCAAGTGTTATTCGAATTCATTGCGTGCAATCAGCCCATTTGAAAGTTTACTATGAATTTTACATTGAAATTGTTATTATTTGAGTCTACTAGCTATGCCTATGCATATGACATTTAGAGTTAGCGTTTTCTGATCTTCCATAAATATATTTGTAGCCGCCTTTCTAATCTTATTTTTTATGACGGTAAAATCTCTTATCTTTTGTCCGCATTTTTTTTCCTTTAGGATTTTTTCATATAAGTTTCGTATTTTATTATATAATTATTATTTTTTTATCGCTACTAATATAATAAATCCCTAACATGTGCACGTTGTTAGCCTCTTTTGTCCGCATTTGTTCTATTTTTTCCTGATTTATTGGTTTATCTACATTATAATGGTAATTATTGCACAAATTAATATTTGTAATGAACATTTTGTTGGCGTAAAATGGAAGACACGGTGACCGGACGGACGGATAACTTGGACAGCAACAGAGCAGAGCTCTCGGTCGGACGTCCAAAAGTAGAGATAGAAAAACGATAGAAACACACGAAATTTTAACGTAAAAAGACCCTTCTTAACTAAGAAAAAAAATCACCAAAGAATACACTATAAAGAATGATTGTTTATAAGAATGTTAGCTACACAAAACTCAACAAAAGAAAACAATCACTAAGCGTATATCACACAATCTCTCTCTAAAAGTATTTCTCACTCTATCTTTACAATAAGGCTGCCCACAGCTCTCTCAAAGCTTACTCCAAGATTTCGTCTCGTTGCACCAGCACACTGCACCTTAGCCACAGGACAAGCAAGGACACAAGCCTAGATATACACAAATGGCCTAGTGGTCAGCCAACCACCCTACTGCTAGTAGGACGACAAGACCACGCTCCTTAGGCCTGTCATGGCAGGCGTAAGCATGACGTGCCAGAATAGTAGGCATGACACCCTAGGAAGTTGTAGCCGTCTGATCCTCCAATCAGAGTGAGTCAATTACCCGTCGGTAAAACGCGATTACAGCAGACCTACAGAAAAGATAGAGTCAACGCCTAGATTCCTGAAGTCCTCATCCATGTTCTCAGCAACCTTTTCACACATGACACCTCCGACGAGTCTTCGTCCGTCTTAACAGGCTTTTCGGACCACTCAATAAAGTCTGTGTCCTTTTTCTCTTGAATCCACAGATATAAGTGCCACGGGGAAGTGACCCCAACACATTTGATAGACAAATCGTGAAATGATTGCCATGGCCAATAAAATCAAGTTGCTTGGGGCTCAATTTTGAAGGTAAGTTAAAACAAAATAATATTTAATTTGTTGATATTATTAATTGTCAATAAGTGGTTAAGTATGATTACAATGACACACTTATTTTCAATAATAATCATATTTTACGTTGTTAATTATGCAATTAGCTTGCTTTTATAGTTAAGCCAACAACTATACACATAATTATGATTTTTTAGTTGAAAAAGACATCTGGTCCTAAAGTTAATAAGAGAATCAAACTTTATCTTTTCAATTCAAGCGATACAAGCTGAAATTTAGAATTATGAAAATATCTTTTATAATTAATAAAAATTCTTAATATATATATATATTAATTGGTATATCAAAAATAGGCTGGCTCAAAAGGCCAACGAAAGTCCAAGAAGGATGGTCAACACTTTGACGGCCCAGTTAAATGACGGACCCAGAAACTGAAAGGCCTAGGACGGTCAACTTGCTTGTAGACGGTCAACTCAACATTAACCGTCCATACACGGCACGTTGGGCCCAAAGAGGCTTTTCTACAGTGATGAGCCTATTCTATTCTAGCCCACAGCCCATCAGATGGCTAACAACGACTCTTCCATCGTTATCCACGAAGGCGGCCAACACACACGCAGACGGTCAATTCAGACGTTGACCGTCCGTGCTCTACACATTGGGCCCAAAGAAGCCTTTCTACAGCAACGGGCCTGATCCGTTTGGGCCCACGACTCATCAGACGGCCAACCACAGCTTTCCAAACATCTTCCACGATCCCAGTTGGCACCCAAAAAAGGAAATTGACAGATTGACACCCTTCAAATAAGGAAGGCGCCAGCTTTTTTCAATTCCTTGCCAACTGGGCCTCTCCAACGGTAACATGCACAGAAGGAAAGCGTCCGGTTTGGAAAGCTATTGACCGCCTCAGAAGAAAACTATCACGCCCACCTTGGCAACTGGCATCTGCTCCAGAAGGTAAGCTAGCCAAGGTGGACAGAGGGAATCACTCCTTCCAAAGAAGGAAGATCACACTCACACCCAGAAAATAAACCCTAGAATCATCATTCGGGGGACGCTTTCAATCAGACTAAACAGCACAAGTGCTCAGAGCAATCGACTGACTCTGCTGCCAAAAACTCTCAAAACCGTCAACGCAAATACGAGCATCCCTAAGGCTACAAGCGAGCCCTCACGGCCGTTTACTGCCTTCCCACCTTCCAGATTGAAGGAGGCCTCACACCTCTCTTACATCTGAAACAAATACTCTCTCTGTCTGCCTCCCCTTCTCTTAGTTTTCAGTTTTATTCTTTCGAAGACTGTTTTACTGACTTGAGCGTCGGAGTATTTTCGGTGGGATAACATACCGTCGGCACGCTGACCTATCATTCTGTTTAGTGGTGTGCAGGATCCAACTCAGGAAATGGAGCCGAAACCACGACAAAAGGATCGCCCGAATCAGTTTGAAGTTTGGATCCAGGGACGCATCATTGGCGCCGTCTGTGGGAACGCTTACAAAAAGCCAACCACAAATCTGCACAAACTCTCTCTGTCACCTTCTGATTCTGCAATGGTGAACACGAGTGCCCATGCTAGCCATTCCGCTAGAGACACTGCTAACCCCGACCAGGACCACGCTGCTGGTACCATGGTCAACGGGGCCACAGGCGGAGTTCCACTACCTTATCTGCAACAACTGGTGGAGCAGATGCGGGCCAACAATCGCCTGCTCTAGTTACTTTGCACTCAGAGCGAGCAACGACAGCAGGCAGCTCCACCAGCGGCCATCCCTGCCCCTGCCACCAAAAGGGGTGACCAGAGGAAAAAGATACGGGCCAAAAGGCCCCAGAAAGTCGGAGACAATCCGGCTCCAGCATCCTCCCACGTTCCTGGCCAAAACAGGCCAGAAGAACGCTCCGGGAGCACGTCCCCGAGAGAGATCCCAGAACGAAGAAATCCCCGATACTCTCGGGCAAAAGACAACAACGCAGTCCAGGATCGAGCCACCATGACTGCCAGATCCACAGGAGGCAGTAGCCGACCGGCCACTGAGCCCTCCAGGGATAAGACGGAGTTGAGGGATTACCTCAACTCCAAATGATCAGCAAACGCCGCTCGTGCCGATCCGTGAGTGGACAAGATCTGGAACCGTGTGTTCCAGAATGAGGAACACACCGTCGACTTGGACCGATCTCCTTTTACTGCGGAGATCCTGAACCGCCCATTGTCGGCCAAGTTCAAGATGCCGTCCATTGACTTATACGATAGGGGCAGTGATCCGGTTGACCACCTGCATAACTTTCATACCCATCTGAGTCTCCAAGGGCGGGAGGACTCAGCAATGTGCCGCTGTTTCCTACTCACCCTGAAGGGAGATTTTCGAATCTGGTTCCATCATCTGGTTCCACCGGATAGTGGTTCTCACGGACCAACCTCTGAAAGCCATACTCCAGAAACCCGACGTTTTTGGACGGTTGGTTAAATAGGCTATCGAGTTGGGCAAGTTCGACATCGAATTCCAGCCCAGGCCTGCCGTAAAGGCGCAGGCGCTGGCTGACTTCATTGTCGAGACTACAGCCCCAGTCCTCGAAGAACAGCCCAAAGAAAATGAGGAACTGCTTGTCGGAGTTTCGGAATGGATACTCCACTTAGACGGATCGTCTACGGATACGGGCAGTGGCGCTGAAGTTATCCTTGTAACTCCTGACGGATTTGAGGTGAAATACTCACTCAGACTCAATTTTCCGGTAACTAACAACGTTGCCGAGTATGAAACCCTGCTAGCCGGCTTAAGATTAGCCAAAGGGTGCTCCGCCAGGAAGCTGGCGGTTTATAGCAACTCCGAGCTAGTCGTTAACCAGGTTAACGGAGGCTTCGAGGCAAACAACCCTCTCTTAGCCAAGTACTTGGCAAAAACAAGGGAGGCCGTCCAGGGTTTCGACCAACTAATCCTGGTTCACGTTCCTCGAACTGAATATTAGAAGGCAGACCTGCTGGCCAAAGTCGCTGCCGCCGAAAACCCATAGCAGTATTCGGGGGACATGCGGGAGATCCTAAACACTCCCAGCGTCGAGAAGCGATAGGCCATGCAGATTTCCGAAACGAAAAACTGGATGACACCTTTCCTTAACTACTTGGCGGACGGATCACTGCCGGAGGACGCGGAGAAAGCCAAACGGGTCAAGAAGACAGCCGGCTGGTACGCTGTGGTTGATGGACGGTTATATCACCGTGGCTGCTCAACCCCATACCTCCGCTGTCTAACTCCCGAGGAGGCTGACTACGCCTTAGGCGAAGTTCACCTCGAGATCTGCGGGTTACACATTGGCGGAAAAAACTTGGCCTTCAAAGTCATGCGCCAGGGCTATTATTGGCCATCAATGAAAAAAGACGCGCTGGAATTCGTGAAGAAGTGTAAAAGCTGCCAGCTTCACAGTAACCTTCATCTCCAGCCAACCGCGGACCTAAAGACCCTTCAGGCACCTTGGCCCTTCGCGCAATGGGGGCTTGATCTTCTCGGCCCGTTTTCCATTGCCACGGGGCAAAGGAAGTTCATCATAGTGGGCATCGACTACTTCACCAAGTGGGTCGAGGCTATCCCACCGGCAAAGATCACAGAATATAACGCCCTGGAGTTCCTTCGTCAGGGCATCGTCTGCCGATTTGGCGTCCCTGAGGTCGTTGTGACTGACGACGGGACCCAATTCTCGGGGAAACGCTTCACCAAGTATTGCACCAGACTTGGTATCAAGCTGGATCACACTTCGGTAGCATACCCCCAAGCCAACGGGCAGGTGGAGGTCACGAATCGTACGCTGCTCCACAGGTTAAAGACTAAGCTGGAGGACGCCGGGGGCTCCTGGGTTGACGAGCTCCCTTTCGTTCTCTGGTCTTACCGAATAACCCCAAAGGAACCAACGCGCGAGACACCCTTCAGTCTCCGTTACGGGACTGAAGCGGTAATACCGGTCGAAATCGGGCTTCCAAGTCTTAGGGTAGAGTCTTTCGACCCACTGGAAAACTCCCAAAAAATCAGGGAGCACTTAGACTTGTTAGAAGAGGCCCGCGACACTGCCAAAGTACGGACAGCGGCCTACCAATATCGAGTCGCCCGATACTACAACAAAAAGGTCAATGCGCGACAATTCGATATGTGGGACTTGGTCCTACGAGGCATCGAAGCCATGGGCAAGCTGGTTGGCCACAACAAGCTCTCCCCCAACTGGGAGGGACATTTTCTCGTCTCCGCCTGCGAAATGGAGCATACAAACTCCGAGGTCAGGACGAGAAACTAGTTCCACAGACGTGGAACGCAATCCACCTCTGGCGATACTTTC
>JAOVVI020007031.1:0-15155 GCA_028571085.2 Nepenthes alata | reverse complement strand
TATGACAAAACTCACTGAGTTAGGAGGAGGTCGAGCCATCCAATGGAATCAAATGACCTATGGTCAATTATTTGCCTGTATAAAATTAGAAAGATTACAATAATGCCATGAACAAACAAATAAAACTTCAAAATGATAAAAAATAGTTTAAGGCTCAATTAGGTACTTTTTGTTATCATTATGGTATAGAAAAATTCAAGGCACCTTCTCAATCAAAACCTAAGTATATGTTCAAGAAACCAGGAGGAGTCATGTCCGAGAGGTAGCTGAAGACATGAACGAGGACTCTGAAAGCCTAGGCGTTGGCTCTCTCTCTCCGTACGTCTGCATGTGGGCAGTTGACCCACCCTGATTGAAAGTTTGAGGGGACTATAACTTCCAACGGATGGCAGACCTGCCACTCTGCACGCCAGGCGAGCGCTTATCTCTGTTGGCGTCCGAGTGGTCTATCCGACCGGTCACCATGTCTTCCGTTTTGCGCAAACAGGTTAGACTACAAATTAACATAAATTCATGCATGGCATACTATCACCGGTTGATAGATCACCAATTCAATGTTATTTGTCCGCTTTCAATCCTTTGCAAGCATGTTATTGGTTCAATGGACAAACTCAGATAGCTGATTGCAGTTATTTGAAAGTGAGACTTTAGCAAAGGGTTTTGGTGGGTGAGGATTTGGAGAATGCAGCCTGTGATGTATTACCAAGTGTCAATGAAATTTGCCAGAAAAAGTTCAGTTCAATCCACCTGCTGCAAGTGTTTCTTCTGCTTCTAAGTTTGATTATTAATTTTTCTATAAATTTTCATATATATGGTTAGATTTTTTTATCCCTATTGTTATCTGAAGTTCATAAATATAAATTAAAAAACTGATATTTTTATAATGTAGAAATAAAATTATACATATTTGGGTTGTGAAAGCTTTGTGAGTTTAGTTCCATCCCAAGCTACCCAATGCTTTGTGCTGTCTACTGGTTAAAGGGCACCATTGACTTATTCTAGGGTCTCATGTTCAAGTTTCCCAAAAGGACCATAGTGCCCTTTTTCTGTGATTCTCAATTTTAATTACCAATTCATTAATTAATTAACTGTCACATGTGTGAAATCGATCATGCACAAATAAGCTGATAATTAAGAGCAGAAGCCCCCATGCTCTCAAAATTTTATATGCTTTTGAGCTATTCTTAATTACCAAAAAACATGAACTGTTTTTTTTTTTCTTTGGTAGGGAATAAATAATCCAATACACTCTAAAGAAATGACAGATGATGAGATATCTAATATTTCTCCTAAAAATATTATCCATAAAAATCAGTTGCCCTTGATATTTTTTATTCTTAATTATTAATAAATAATTATTTTAAAATGCTTTTTTTATTAATCATTATTTTAAATTAAACCTGATCAAAATTAAAAACTTATTGAACACATATTGGGTTTAGAAAAAATTTGTGATCACTTAGTCGAGTCAAGCTAGACGTATTCATAATTTAAACCGTATCGATTCATGTTGAAACATAAATGTTTTTTTTTTTTTTTAAGTATTTTTTTTTTTAAAAATCCATATTAATATAAAAATAACTAAAAATATATAATATTTTTAAAATTATAATATATAAATCGAAATACTGTCAAAACATATATTTAAATAAAATTTTTTTACATAATATTATTAATTACATAAATATATAATTTATTAAAATATTTTTTTAATTTAATATTTATTTTAAATAAAAAATATATTTATAAAAATATCACAATTAGATTCGGGTTGACCTTAATCAATTATTTTCACCCATAATTGCATCCTATCTAAAGATTAATCAGATCTAATTTTTTTACTATGCTTATATATAATACCAATATATATTAATTAAATTCTATAAAATTTAAAATAGATAAAGTCATGATAATCAAGTAACTCAATTTTGATTAAATTTATCAAAATATTTTAACATATGTCTAAATTTATTTCTTTAAAATAAGAATGAAAAAGTCATTTTATACCAATTTTTTAATTATTCATTTTTCTATTATTATACCAAACACTAAAAATTAATTTTTACTTTAATTTTATCTAAATAATTAACCAAACAAGAAAATATTAATTCTAAATTTTATTCTCACATTATTCAAAAAAATATTACCGAACAAGTCTCGAGATGAGAACAGCCCTCGACTCATTATTACAACCCGACCGCCCCAAACAATCGAAGTAAGCCTCAAACCCGACTGCCTCAACTCATTTTTTGGCCCAATGTTTTTTTCAAAAATCCAAAACTAAGAAATACTAAAACCTTGTAGAGAAAACACTACTCAAAGCATTATTTTTTCGAGCCTTACCATTATGCAAAGACTTTACTCAGATGAGGGACTGTTGTACATAAACTCCCAGTCGGGTCAAGCTAGTTAGTTATATAAAGCACAAAGGAGCAAAAACACAACACTCTGAAAAGTCAGGTGATTGTTCACAGCAATGGACAAATTCGTCAGACGCAGGTCTTCAATGTAGTTGCAGATCACATACAAAGAATAGACAGGCACACTTGCTGAAAACAAACCTAGTTGAAGAAACCGATACCTTACGAAGCCAATAGTGCTTCCAATTTTGCAGTAGGATCTTCTTCCTTCTTTGGAGTAGGACTTCGATTCGCCTCGTCAAACATGTCGTGTTTCCACTTCTCAACATGGCTGCCACCAGAATGGTACCCTTGCCTCCCGCTATACCTATCCCGTCCACCATATCTGCCACCACCACCACTGTACCTGTCTCTGGAAGGAAAGCTGGCTTTCTCTGCTCTTCCTCTGTTTGGCAACAAACCATCCCCTACATATGATCGATCACGTTGGCTTTGGCCACCTCTTTCGACCCTCTTTTCTCTTATGGCCGCAGGGCGGTCTAGTGGGGGTAGTGGCTTGGTGGGGTCTGTAGCAGCTTTCTCAGTTGATTCTGCTTCTACTGGAAGCTTCTCTTCCCGAAACGGAGGTCTTTTCTTTGCAGGCAGAGGGGGATTCACCTGTGTTTCAAAAAACTTGTCGTGGCGCCAAACACGGCTGTCATCCCCTTGATTCAGGAACTTCTCATCTCTTCTCCTTACGTCAGAAGTGGCTGTCTTCGGAATTGCCCTCTGATCATGCTTGGAGTCTCTCCACCATCCGCGCTCTAAGCATGGCATAATTAGGACTATCTTTCAATTTGGATGCAAAGTAAGATTGCATAAAGAATGTTCAAACTTAAACTCTGTATAACATGAATGTTGGCAGCATAATAGATTACAAAACACTTTGTTTTTCAAAGCCAACAACTAACTGAAGTAGCCGGTCCAGTGCCCTTGTTTGCCAAGGGGTAAAATTATTCAATGTTAGCCCACCAAAATAAAGATTATGATCTTCAGCAAGGGGGTCACAACACCCTATCTATAGTGAGTTCTCCGTGCATGAATACTAAACAAAAACAAAATAAAATGTTTTAACCTCACAGCTTAACTAACATGATAACTTTATGCCATGAGAGAGCCGGAAACTACACCAAAAAAAAAAAAAAATTAAAGATGAAAAAAGGGACCCACCAGATGTTTCTCTGTGCCCAGAAGTTCTGCTGTCTTGTCCAGCATTGCCACGTTCATCATGCTTCTATAATACACATAGAGGCAAGCCGAATATAGTTATACACACGATGTACTCAAAGACAAGGGACCGAACATGTATCCTGCTACTTCAGCCTAGTGAAAGGATTTCAATATACTGAATAGCAAACTCAAAAGAAATAGTGGTGCAAAGCTAAGGAGAGACCATATAATAGACATTTTGCCAATACTTTCTAATTTCCAGGTTGATCAGGGGCGACGATAAGGCAATAATATGATTCATTGATCACGTGTACTAGTCAAACAGATATGACAAGGTTTATTTTGTGAAAAAAAAAAGACTGGATCGGGGTAACTGGCCAAATACTACATGGCATTTTACAGTTCATTTTTTAAATCATCATAAAAACAAAAACCTTTTTCTACTTGACCCAGAAAAATGCAATGGACCAAGGAAGAGAGACAGATATACAAACTGGGCGCTGAAAAACCCGACATACTTTGCCTACAAAAGCACCTGATAGCAAATCATCTGATGTGTGTACAGAATGCAGAAAGAGTAAATAGGGATGTATCTGACCATTAAAGCTATGCTATCAGCATTAAGGCAACAGCATTATTTTGGCAACAACTAATAGTGTATAAAGTCTACGTATACAGAACTTGGTAGTTTACTATCTTTTCCTTCAGAAACTTTGCAAAATGCCTTATCTGGATCTAGAGGTTAATATATAACCCAGCTAATTTCTCAAGAAGAACAGTAATGCAGGCTCTGAGAAAACAGAAAACATGAAAGAAAATTGAGGGAGTAAATATAAAATCTACTGCTTTCATAGCCGAAAATTTGCGAGTCAGTTACTGAATCAAACACCTGAAAATAAGACCGAGACTGGGGGACAGCAGATGTATCAGAGTGCTTGGTTCTTTCACTATATCCATTTGCCTTCCTGTCAGATTCTTTACCCAGGTCGCCCGCTTCTGCCTTAGAATCAGGTGCTGGGGGAGCCTCAAGAGGCAAAGCATCTTGAAGCCGGCGACGTTGCTTTTGATCTTTATCCTTGGCTCCAACTTCGTTATTAATCCTTCTAGGACTTCTCTCTGTGCCTGGCTTCCCATCTCCCCTAGACCTCTTTGGACTAAGACCAGTGAGCAGGCAAACATTAGCCATGCTATAGCAGGATGACATTTGCAATCATCAGGTTACTAACAGAATAATACACATTAGCATTCAACTGAAAACATGTTAAGTTGGCACAAAGATACATCAATGAACTAGTTGGTACACATTCTCTTACCCATCTTACTATTCTCTCTCCACATTCAGTCCCTCCCTGTTCATTCATCTATAAACATCGGTCTTATCTCTTGTTTCTTGGGCCCTAATTTGATTCTTGAAAACTTATATGAAAGAAAAATCATACAAACTTTGTTCAAAAATTAGTTCTATTAAATATTAGAAGAGTTGCTTAAGACTTGGTCTCACTTTTATAATTGCCTTTCTTGTACTGTACAAACAAACTTCAAGCCTCAATTGTAAACTACAAGAAGCCTGCGCGTGAGACATCCAACATATGATGATTGTAAAACAATATCAACAACCCCGATTGCAATAGGAATACCATTTAGATCAATTTCTTTTCCCTTACGTTTTCCAAGATCCAAATATAGCATTCAAAGTAACAGCAATGCTAGAACAACACTAAAATTTGTGTTTAAGGGCTGTCTAGAAAAACATTCACACATGTCAGGGCTGTATATCCTAAAATCAAGCTTGACGATGTTCCATCTTCAATTGTCCATCCTTATCCGACAAGATACGCATCTGTTTACCAATGGCAGATATATGGGCAAGGAAAACATAAATTTCAGGAATGGTTCACAAGCCTAGACTTCATTCAACACCCCCGCCCACCCCATAAAAGGCCCACCCTATCTATCAAAGGCATCCCACTGCATGATGCTGCCACATGATACGATCTAGGAAAAACCATATTATGCAGTCATACCCCGGCATGAAAAGTAAGAAAAACAAAGGAAATGATCATCTTTCAAAATTGGGACTCTCAGTATAGTTTCTTGTTTGGAGCTAATATCCACTGTCACGGACAGTAAACCAATTTTAGAGATAGCGTAGTGTCACAATGACTCAGATTGTTACATACCTTACACTTCTCCTTTATACCCCAGAGTTATGGTAACTATCTCTTCCCTATTCTGAAGATGTTTTTCAAGTGATCAGCGAAATTCTCACATTGAATATAACTATGCAGTTGCAACTGCATGGAAATTGTGAAGAATGTTGTGGAGTGAGGAACATGCTCTTGATTTCTTCACAGGGTTTTTTACCAATATATTACAGTTTAATCTGTCACAGAAGAGAAGTTAAAAGTCCTGCAAATTACTCCGTATTTTTAAACATAAATACTCCCATGTAGAAAGACTCATTGTCTATTTGTATTTTGCAAACCTGCCTCCTATTTCTTTCTTTCAATTTTAGGGTCGATTTTCTTTTTCAGGTGGTAATTATTTGGTTGGCTGATGCTAGTTCCTACTTCTTTCATCCCAGGATAATGATCGCCAATGTCATTTACTTATACTGTAAATAGCTTTCATACTTTATGCTTTTGTTGGAGAAAGAAATGCCCTGAAATATCAGGCAGAATTGCATCCATAGAGTTCTTTGACTATTGATTCCAAATGGGAAGGACGCAATCCACAGGAGTAGCCAACAGGAAACTAACTGCTTTGCTTCAAAACTGACTTGCTACTCAGCTTCAGTTTGTACTCGAATAGATACTTTTACTTGATACACATAATATCTATTTCGTAAAATCCAACTGTTTTATCTCCGTGCACAGTTAATTTCACTTAATATAAATGCAATACTATTTGAATTTCACAACTTTTAATGGTCAAAATTGACGTTATTTCTATGATATTGAAATTATTGCTTTTTGCATCACCTTGCGTTATTCATCTTTCAGGATTTTTCTCATTTATTTTAGAGGTTAATCTTTTAATGTATGATAACTACAAAGCCTAAAGCATTACTATACCATTTCTAACATCACCTTCCAGAATCATTTGCTGCTTTACTGTTTTCCTAAATCCATAACAATTAGCATTCACAAAAACTTTCGAACCCTTGACAAAATTGCTAAATCCTACTGATATTTCTTCCAACGAGCCTACACTTTAGCTTTGCCAATAACATCAGTTGCTGATTACAAATATAGAAACATCGACAACAAAAATTATTTCGAACTCCCTTTAGCCAACCCATTTTGTTTTGTAGCCCTAATTCGCAGATTACGAGAAAGGAAGTAGCGTTAAGAAATGAATGCGACAGAATCTGGATTCGTAAGACAAACAAGGACAGAACATCAACAGAAGGAGTTGCACAGAGATCGGGGAGAGAGAAACCTGGGTTCTCTGTCGTACTTGGAACGGTGGCGTTTCGAATCGGATTCACGAGGCATTGCCTTCTTCCCTTTCGATTCGAAGAATAAAGCCAAGTGGCCTTGAAGACTGGAGCTAGGGTATGCTGATCTCGCCTCAGCTGAGAAACTATCCGCGCCAGCGTTCGTGTTGAATAAATACTAGACCTTCTCATATTTTTTTTAATTACAGTATAATTTAATTTTACTAGTTTCAAACATTATTTTTTTATAAAATTTTTTATTTTAATCAACTACGAGAAAAATTAGGATAATTTTGAAGAAATTAGAAAATAATAAATAAATAATTTTTTTATAAGGAGAGCTAATACCTTTTTTTTTTTTTGCATTCTTATAATTTTTACTTAATTTGCAAAATTTAAATATTTTGTTAAATGCAAAAGAAATTAAAATATTGGGAACATAATTAATAATATTAAAATACTGTTCTATAACTGAACAATATTAAATTATCAGATCTGCATAATTTTTGAAATCTAAACGTTTTGCTAATTTAAAAAATTAATAATAATAAAAGGAAGTAATTATCTTAGTAATTAACCCAAAATAAAAATAATATAATTTAAAAAAAAAATTGAAAGCTACTCCGAGAATATATCTCATTTTATAAATCCCGACAATAATAATAATAACAACAACAATAATAATAATAATAATAATAATTTATCGTTTTACTCAATGTTATTGGAAAGAAACTGGCGGAGGTTAATTTGTTGAGGTTGATTGCTTTGTTAGAGTAATTGGAATTTCCCTTCATGAGAATAATCCTAAATGTGGACTTAAACTAAGCAAATTGGTGAGGATAATAGCAGGTAAACTTCTACCATAAACCTCTCTAAATCAGCCATAACCTGCTAAAATCTTTCAGAAATGGAGCCTTAAAATAACAGTAAAATTATTGCCATATAATCTTATGATCACAATTCAAAGTGTGAAAACAGTCTACTTTATAATACAAAGTAAAATTAGGTAAAATAAACCCCATTTGTAATCACACTCTTGTCCAAAACTTATGCATAGTGAAAATTTTGTACTCTGAACTGTTATTATTTGGTAGCCCAAGTTCAATCCCTTAACTCTCAACAATTTCTGGCCAAAGAGGATATGAGCTGCACAATAGTACACAGTACAGAGAGGGGGGTGGGAAGAGATTACATGCAACTGTTTTTGTTTCTTTTCATAGATTATTTTTATCTGAGCAAAAAATTCCAAGCTACTCAGAATCTATATAAACAACATAAATTCTACAGATTCAAAATGATAATAACAAGATAAGATTTCTACTTAAATCCTACAATTCAAAGACATAACAACATGAGATTTCAACAACACAACAACAAGAAGAGAGAGGGAGGAGGCAAAATCCAAGCAGCACAAATTTCCCTTAATCTTTCTGCACCTATTTTCCCAGGAAACCTCGGTACTAAATCCAAGAAGCACAGATTTTCCCTTGAGCCTTCTGCACCTATTTTCCCGGGAAAACTCAGTAGTATCCTGCTGGGACTGAATTGAGGAAGACAATTCCGCATCTCAAGGCCATATCTCCAAGAAAGCTGCAGAGAGATGGCCTCATTTCCAGAATGATTGGCAGCTGCAAAGGAATCACCATCCCAAAAACCTCCATCAAGCATGTATCATCTGTTCATCGATACAAAATGAAACTATTATGTCAGTAAGTGTTAGATACTGTATTCTCAAAAGTGCAAATAAAGAAACAAAATGTTTGGTATCAAAACTTGAAAAAATCAGAAATTGATTGCAGAGGAGGAAGCTTGCATTAATAGAATGGGGAGAGGGAAGCCAAAAAAAAGGCACAAGGAAGAACCATCCAATTAATGCAAACCTAGCTAGATGATTTAAAGGCAATAAACATATAGTAACACTGCTCATACTACATATTTACAACAAAATTACCAAAAAATATGACCTGACACATACTATGTGGGAAAAAAAACAAAAAAAGGCCACTCAACCAATGTCATGTGGCTGGCGTTGTAGCATTTTCCATATCCACACTCCTTTGGGAAGGTCAAGTACATAATTAGAATCTTTAATTAGCTTTCGAAATTAAGGATCTCTCTGTTTTTGGGTGTCGGCATATGTGTATTGGGGAATGGAGGTACTTGATAATACCAGGTTTAAAATAGGGGATCTTTCAGCTGCAAATGCATCTCCAAAGATTCACAAACAACTTCCATGGAGAACCAGAAGAAGCTAAAGCAATGAATATTACATTTGCTATCGGAACTACCATCTTCGGAGTGTTGCGTCCTCTGAGTGTCTTCATTGCTGCTTCAGCAAATGCTTGAGCTGCTTCCGCGTCGGCCTCTGCTGCCTCGGCTTCCCTTGCTGCCTCTTCAGCTTCTTCTATAGCTGCTTCTGCTTCTGCAACTGCCCGAGCAGCAGCAACGGCAGCCTCTTGTGCACTCATATTCCTCATCTTTGCTAGCTCTAAATCAATCTGGGATTTTGTAAAGATACGCAACTCATCCCCATCCCCTTTCCCAGAAGTCAGCTGCCCTGCCTCCTGGGGTATCATCTGGAGGTTTCTCCTTTTATATGAACTTGCAGGAAATGGCACAATCCTGTAATTGCGTTTAACCTGTGAAAGGTTACTTTTATTAGATAGGAGTCCCAAACTAGTTTTGACAGTGTAATAGCCTGGTGTGCATGCCTGGCTGTGTTCAGGTACTATGTACTCTTCATACTCATCATTTTGAGAAATTATAAATAATGTTATACATATTTGTTCCTTATTACCCCATATTTAATTTAGGATACCAGGATGATACTTTTTGTAGTGCAGGGATTACCCGAAAAATGATTCCAAACCACATTTTTATTTCTACATTGTTGCATTAACCTATCATTAGATGGATGTGGAATTTCACTTCAGAAGATCTTCAACACAAAAGTTCAACAAAATGTTATAAAACCCTATAAAATTAAACAAAAGTATTATTCTTGTGGCTTTTCAGTCAGATTCTCTCAACACTATGCATTAAAGGTCATTTACTAACGAGGAAAAACCATTTTCTGGCTATGATGCCCAACTTCTACAACAAAGACCACAAACACAATGGCTGCAGCAACTTAATTCCATGCAATGACAAGGTCTCCTTACTGCACCATGATGAGAAGGCATGGCTAGTGTTTAGAAAGGACAACTCAAATCATTTAAATAATTACATAGCATTCAACCCGACAACTTATAACAATAAGCTTCAAGGACGTGCAACTTCTAGAACAAAAAAGGTGAAAGACATCATTTCTCATTATTTAAATACCTACAAGTCCCTTGATTTAAATACCAAGAAGATTTTACCTTTATGAGTTTTCCACTAGATACCAAGAACTTCAATTTTCCGGACAATAGCCGTTTGAAGTCAGGAGGTGCCCAATATTGATCCTACAGAATAAATTAAACATCAGAACTCGGTGTTGACAAAAAAAAATGAAATATTTTGGAGAAGGAAGAAGGGGATGCAATAAAGATAAGTGATACCACCACCAAATGCAAAAAAAAAAAAAAAACAGAAGAAAAGTAAAGGAAACAAAGCTCCATGTTTGCATAATACTTATGAGATCACCACTATTTTCTCTGATGAGTAATATGTTGAGTCTAAAGCTTTATGTTTGACAATAAGCAAAAGTAAAAAAAAAGTGGTTGTTAACTAACAGGATACAGAGACATCTATGAGACTCCATTACTATAGCTAATGTCGTGTTCTCCATTACTAGAAATTGTCATAATTTGGCATTACAGCAGATCACGTATCATATGGAAGTAACATTAGCAAGACTACAGCAGAAAATAGCACTGTTAACAAATGGAAATCAGATATTGACTAGAAAGTATTTGAATATTTAAAAGATCATGACCCAAAAAAAGCAAATCGGCAGAAGTACCTCTATGTATGAAGCAATTGCAGTTTTGTTAGAACCACCAGGTTCCCTCAAGTTGGTTATAGCTTCCAATATAAGATTGTCCAACCTACAACTCAAAATAAAATTGGTTCCACCGTAAACAAACTTGAAGCAACCTTTTTCGGCTCTTCTTGAAAGATCGGCTATGCAAACCTCATCCAATTAAATGATTAAGCATGCAGCTCACTTTTTTGATTTAAGAATATTCATTTTAATCTATCATCTTATAATAATAAATTGAATATTTACTTTTTTTAGTAGGCACAGTTAAATTAGACCTCTCGCCCCAAAAAACCTAATAAGATAGAAGGACAAGACATGCACCCTAGCATAACTGGTCCAACTTTTGAAACTTGAATTCTGCGTAGCAATCGGAAGGTTGTTCCAACATAGAAATTCATTTTTCTTCTGTCCAGCTATAAACAGTGTAATCCAACAGTGAAGGTATCTAACCTGACTATGGATCTTTTGGGAGCAGTGATCTTTATTGTAGCACTAGATGATGGAAGAGGCTTGACATCAGCAATCTCTTCATCACTTTGAGGTGCTTCACTAACATTTGTAGGATTCTCGTCCTGTTTAGGAGCTGGTTGCAACCTTTTAAGTGCTAACCTAGACTTCTCTCTGGAGCCCAATCCATTTGTCATAACGCTCATATTTCTCCATTTGTCCTGATTAGATAAAATAGATAAGTAAAATACAACACAAGTGAAATATAGATACCAAAATTCAATAAATTTCTCCTCTGCCAAGTAATAACCTAAGACTGAAATGTCCAAGCACAAACCAGAACCAAATGTTTAAGAGAATGGCACCTTCAGATCAACGTTTGAACGCAAATATAAGACACCACTGAATTCAGGGTCCTTGAGAATGGTGCGCCATTTTCCTGCTCCATGTTTAAGAACTCCAGCTTTGAGTGCAGCTTCTTCTTCTGATGTCCATTTTTGCTTGGGAGCACCCATCACAACTAGCCAAAAGAAAAAGAGGAATTTGTCAGTAGCAGTGCCAAAAATGAAATTCATAAACCCAAACAAGCAACTACACCCTGTAAAATTCTCACAAGATTGCCAAAAACAAGCAAGACTATGCAGAACATGGGTTTGTCCATCTGTTTTGCTTCCCTTTTGAGAATAAAGAAAATGATATTACAAAATGGAAGAGAAGAGTAAGAAGAAATGAGGAAAAAGATTAAGGATAAATTTTTATAATCCCACTAACTTATGCCTAGAAAGAAAAAACCCACTAATTAAATTTATTACCCGTTAACTTTTCAAAGGTTTCTTATTTCCCTCAATATATATTAAAAAACAGGTGGCCTATCTTTACCACAATCCAACTTTTCCAAACAAAAGAAAAAAAAAAATTACAGGTTAAAAAGGGAACAAGAAAAAGTTTTAAAAGGGAAAAAAGGTTAACATGGAAACTTTCCCTCACCCTGCCCAACACAGGCCAATTCCACTTCCACCAAATTCCTTCTCCTTTGCTCATCCTTCTTCCGAATTGCATCTCCCTCCTTTCCCTCTCATTCCCTGCCATACCTCTTTCCCCTGGACTGCAGCTCCAATCCCTCTCCTTCATGCAATCCAGCAAACCGCAGCCTCCCCCTCCCCCATCATGGTTCCTCTGGGAAAGCCCAGTAGGATTTGTGAGATTAATCATTGGGAAGCACGACAAATTTCATAATCAATTGATAGGATTTCGAGTTTTGCACTTAAATTTTCTGGTATTTCTCCTGAACTAAACAAAGTTATGCCTTATTTTGCTTCATAATTCTTTCTTTATTTCATAATTTCTTCCTACCTTCCATTCTTAATTTCTTTCTTTCTTTCTTTTGACTTCTCACGTTCTTTGAGCTTAACACTCTTGGACATCATCCACATTCATGTTACACGGCTCTTGAAATTGAGGGTAGAAATGCAGTAGCTCGCAAAAGGTGGCATATCAACTTCAAATTCATAGTAGGTCAAATCTGGTCACCTTCCCAATTGATGAGAACCATAAGATTACAGTCTCGAGGAGTTCGAAGGCATCTCTAGTTTAAAAGATTAGGCCACATGAACATGATGCTCCGTATCCTGCAATACAGTAGCCTCGTGCACAGCCACTTCATTCTTGTAATTGAATTCGCAAACTTGTTCAAAATATAGCTAAAAGCTAAATTTTCATTCACATTTTGGTTCTTAATCCCTAGGAAATGGGTCCCCTTGATAAAATACTCTATGCTTTAATTTATTAGATTTAGGGGAGCAAATTAACAAATCGCAGGATGAGCGTTAAAACAACAGTCATCAGTACAAACGCATCGCAGCCCCAAACCCTAGTTTAATATTGAAATTCAGTATCAACAGACTCTCCCCTCCCCCCCCCCCCCCAAGCACACAAATTCGTTAAAAGGACTGAGAACCGATAAAACAAATCAGTTACAGTTTAATGATCGAATTGCTAATCCGGAGACAGAAAACATGGACAGTGGGTCTAAAAAACTGAACAGAAAGCAATTAATACAATCGATTAGCCAGATAATTTTTGAAAATTTGAATCAGAAATTGATGTAGAAACAAAGACTCCATCGCCAAGGTCACGACGGATTACCGAAGCCCTTACCTCGAAAATTCCTGCACCTTCTGCCGTTCTCACCTCCAGGGAACCCGCGCGTTCAATATTAGGATCGCTTACCAATAAGGTCACCTCTCTCTCTCAGCACCACCTGTATTCTATGGCGAGAAGACAGCACGATTTCTTCGTATAACTTAGTTTAAATCTAACGTCGATTCCTCAGGTAGTTTTAGAAATACATCTTATATCAGTTGAACATATTTAGGTTTGCTTTTATATTTTATAGAGAGGCTTAAGTTAAGTATTATTCTTATTCTTACTTCGAGCTCAAGTTAATAAAAGATTATATATTCGAACTTGACTTATGATTTTTATTTACGTAAAAACGATTCAAATTTAAACTTAATTTTCTTAAACATAAATAATTATAATAAGTCATATCAAGTTTGAGTTATTCGTCGGATTAAACTTATAAACAAATGAATTTAAAATTTTAAAATAAAACCTTAACAATATATGATCAAATGATAAAATAAACGAATATGGTTTTGGCTGAAGTAGATGGTTTGTCTATGCTGGGCACACCAGACCTTCTCACACGTTTTCGCCTTGGGTAGTTCATTCCGGTTTGCTATTTCATGCTAAGACGAAAGGCCGGATCGTTATTTTTGCTTAGCCCTGTTTTGGCTGCCGGTCTTGACTGACGTGGACAATTGACTTTGCTGGGCACACCGGTCCATTCCCTCACATGGACCCGGTTTGGACAGTTTGGCAATGTTTGGGACTTAGAGGATGGATGAGTGCTCTGGTGCGTTATTCTATAATGAGACTTATGTTGGGAAAGAAGGCTGATGGACTTGGCCGATTTTTTCTTTCTTTATGTACCTGCTTTTTGTTTTCAAGAATCTTTCACGGTGTGCTCGGGGTATGTCCTAGCGGCTTTAGTCTAACTATAAGTCGGCAAAACACTTAGAGTTAGAATAGAGTTTTGTATATTTTTTTAATTAATTTAATCTAATTTTAATTGCTTATAAAAAAAGATAAAATAAATGACTATCTGTAAATAAATTTATTGCTATCATAAAATGAGTTAGAATGGGCAAATAATAAGTTTATTTAGAGCCCATAAATAGATATAATCAAACTATTTAGTAGGCTTATATTTGACTCAGTTATCTAACAAATTTTGGGAATTAAATTCATGAGGTGCTTAATTTTATAAATAAATGCATTCAAAATGAGCTTTTATTAAGTTGAGTCTCTGAAATGCTAATAAATATTAGGCTCATTTATAACTCAATTTTTTGTATGCAAATCTCATATTGTTCTTCTTTCCAATTAATTAATTTTATAAAATAAAAAATATTTACTAATTATAATCTTAACTAATGTACATTAGGTATTTCTTAGAAAAGTTTTCAAATGAAACTGTGCTCGAATATTATTTGACAGAGTCACGTTCCAAATCATATTCCCATCATTAAAAATTATCCAATATTATTAATTAATTAATCATCTAATTAATATTAAATATAAATTTTACGTCAATACTGCGACCAACAAAAATATGATAATGTAAATCATATATAGGATCCAAAATATACCACGTCTTGTGTGACACTGA
>JAOVVI020007030.1:0-15160 GCA_028571085.2 Nepenthes alata | reverse complement strand
GAAAGTATGGTGAAAGTGTTGCGAAAAAAGGATGAGAAGGTAGAGAACTTGATCGATGAAGAATGGTAATATAAAAGGGATCTTGCCAATTGCACTATCAAATTATACTTGACGGACAACGCTCTTCAGAAGGTCCTCGGCTTACCAAACCCAGCGGAGGTTTGGGAGAAGTTTAAAAGTTGATATAAGTCCAAGTCCTTGACTACAATGTTGCATGTGAAGAAGCAGTTTTATGGACTGCGCCTGAATGAAAGGAAAAGTTTCAAGAAGCATCTAGATAAGTTTAACCATATTTTAATGCAGAGATCAGCGCTTGATGAAGAGATCAAGGAGGAAGAGAAGGCGTTAGTGTTACCGGCTTCCTTGCCAACCTCATATGATCACATCGTCAAAACATTACTGTTCGGAAAGGATACATTTAGGTTGGACAAGGTGATTGCTTTCCTATTCATGAATGAGTCTAGGCGATCACAAGAAACCTCCACCTCGACTCACTCCAAGGTACTCGTGACAGAATCATGGGGAAGGTGTAAAGGTCATGGTCTAAAATCTGGAGAAAATGGTCAGAGTCAGTCTCGCTCAAGATTTTAAAACTTTGAATGCTATCATTGTGGTAAGAAAAGTCACATCAAAAAATATTATTATAAATAAAAGCGTGAGAACGCTGAGAAAGTCAAAGGAGAATAGGAACGAGGTGAAGAAAAGTCCTCGATCTCAGTGATTATAGAAGACGATCTCCTGTTAACTTATGAAGCGGATAACATTATAAATCTGGTTGAGGAGGCAACCAACTTGGTGGTGGATATCGGAGCATCCATCCACGTCACCTCTCAGAAAGGTTTCTTTACATCTTACACTCCATGTGACTTTGGAGTATTGAAGAAGAAAAATATGGTAACATTCAGAGTTGTTTGCTTTAGTAACGTGTCTCTCGTCACTAATAATGGTACCCACTTGATCTTGAAAGGCATCCGACATGTTCATCATAATTGGATGAATATCATTTCAGCAAGAAGATTTGATATTGGCTTTTGTAACGTCTTCTGTGATGGGGGTTGCAGGCCTCTGCTGAGTCAAGTGAAGTAAAAGCTGTTAGCAGCATGAGACCTCAGAATTGTAGCACCGTCGGTTGGGCCATATGAGCAAAAAAATATTATATCATCTGACCAAGAAGGACCTTATATAAGACATAAAGGAAGTTGAATTGATGACATGTGCTCACTATATGGTGGGAAAGTAGATGAGAGCCTCTTTCCAATAAGACTCTCCTTCCAAAAAGACCGAGGTGCTTGATTTGGTACATACCGATATATGTGGACCGTTCAAAGAGAAATCATTTGGATGAGCATAATACTTTATTTCATTTAAAGATGATTGCTCGAGAAAATTATAGGTTTACCCACTTAAAGTCAAGGATCACGTTTATGAGATATTTGAACAATTTCATACTCTCGTAGAACATGAAATTGGAATAAAAATAAAGTGCATCCAAAGTGATAATTGTGGAGAATAAATCGGGGTGTTTGATGCCTACTACAAATCTTATGACATTAGGCACCAGAAGACGCCATCAAAGATGCTTCAATTGAATATAGTAGTCGAGTGGATGAACCACACACTGTTGGAAAAGGTCAGGAGTATGCCTTTAAAAGCAAAACTTTTAGGATCCTTTTGCACTGAAGTCCTAAGGACAGCAGCCTATATTATCAATAGGTCACCCAGTAAACACTCGAATGGTAAAATTTCTGAGAAGATATGATTTGAAAATAACTCATCCTACGATCACCTTAGAGTATTTGGGTGCAAGACTTTTAGGCACATTTTCAAGGATGAAAGGACCAAACTAGAGGCAAAGACAAAATAATGCATCACTCTAGGCTATAGAAAAGATGATTTGGGATTCAGATGTTATGACCCAATAGAGAAAAAAATCATCCGATCACGAGATATGATCTTTTATTAAATAGAAGACCATTAAAGATATTAGAAAAAGAGAAGAAAGCGTTATCTAACACTGGCCGAACAGACAAGATAAACGTTAAAGCTGTCCGTCCAATACCTCTTCAATACGAGAACAATGGCCCAGAGTGGCTGATGATAATAATGAGGCAATCACTATTCCTAAGGCAGTCACTGTACCTGAGGAGGACCAGGATGAAGTTTCTCCTCATCCGGCCAAGGTGGTTATTGTCCGATGATCAGCAAGAGATAGACGGTTGTCTGTACGTTTGTTGTCCAATGAGTACGTCCTACTCACTGACAGAGGTGAGCCCGAGGACTTTGAAGAGGCAGTAAAGTGTGAGCAAAATAATGAATGGATGGAAGTTATACAAAAAAAGATCGGTTCTCTGCATGAGAATTATATATTCGAAGTGGCAGAATTACCAAAGGGGAAGCAAGCACTGAAAAATAAATGGATATTCCGATTAAAGACGGATGATAGTACCTTAAAATTGGGATACAAGGCAAGACTGGTGGTAAAATAATTTACTCATCGAAAAAGGGCTAATTTTAATAAAATATTTGGTCCAATTGTAAAAATGTACTCGATAAGGGTGGTGCTCGGTCTGGCTATTACTCTGAACTTAGAGGTAGAGTATTTAGATGTCCGAATGACATTTCTTCATGATAATCTTGAAGAAAAAACCTACATGGAGTAGCCATAGGGTTTTTAAGTTAAAGGGAAGAAACACCTGCTATACTGTTTAAGAAAATGTATGTACAGACTGAAACAAGTTTCAAAACAATGATAAAAGAAGTTTGAGTTTATTATGATCAGTCAAGGATATCGAAAGACTATTTCTGGCTACTGTGTCTTTGTGTAAAAATTCTCTAAGGATGACTTTATCATTCTTCTCTTCTATGTAGACGACATGCTGGTAGTTGGCCAAAATATCGTTCGGATAAAGGAATTGAAGAAGCAGCTTGGACAATCATTTGCAATGAATGACCTTTGACCGGCAAAACAGATTCTAGGGATCATAATCATTCGCAACCAAGAGGCAAAAAAATTATGGCGTCTTAAAAGAGTTATATTGAGAAGGTACTCCAACGCTTTAATATGGGCAAGTCCAAACCAGTAAGTACAATAATGGCAAATCACTTCAGGCTGAGTAGTGCACAATGTTCGACTTTGGATACTACGAAGGTCGATATGATGAGTATACCCTACTCCTCAACCATAGGCAGCTTGATGTATGTGACAGTATGCAAAAAGTCAAACATTATGCATGCTATTGGCACAATTAGTCATTTTTTGTCAAAATTAAGAAGGGAGCACTGGTCTACGGTGAAATGGATAATGAAATATCTTCAAGGGACTTCTAAATTGTGTCTGTGCTTTGGAGATGATAAGCCTCACCGGTCGAATATACGGATGTTGACATTACAGGTGATGTTAACTCTAAAAAATCTACAATGGGATACTTGGTAAAATTTATTAGATGAGCAATCACCTGGCAGTCAAAGTTCTAGAAGTACATTGCCTCTCAACGACTGAGGTAAAATTCATTGTTGTATTTGAGGGAAGCAAAAAAATACTCTAGATGAAAAAGTTAATGCAAGAATTGGGTTTCAAGTAAGAGAAGTACGTGGTTCTTTGTGGTGGCCAAAATATTATACATCTCTATAGAAACTTCTCATCCCACTCGAGATCGAAATATATTGATATTCGATACCATTGGGTAAGAGATATTATTGATGCTAAACTGCTGTCACTTGACAATGTCTGAACGGAGAAGAATGAGTTAGATATGATGACCAAGGTTTTTCCAAAAGTAAAGCTTGAAGATTGTTACAGTTTGGCTGGTTTGTCAAATATGGCTTCCCCACAGTCGTAAGAGAAAGTTTATTGTGATTACTCCCATGTGGAAGTGCCTTTTCAGTCCAAAGACGTAGCCTGAGGACAAGGACTGTGAGTGGCTTTGGTCCGCGGACTTGTATGCTAAGTGTCTGCGGACTCTGTGCAGGATAGGCACAAGAAATTCTGATCAACATCCGTTAACCGGCAAAGGAAGCATTGGTCTTGTAAAAATGACCGTTCAACCTATTGACCGGCCAATTATGCATTACTGTTCACTATGGATTCTAGTTAACATGCTGTTGGCCAACTAAAGGACTACAGACTTTTAAGCTGGTCATCCGCAAACTTACGCAGTATTGCACGAGGATTTCAGAAAGACATCCAACCGGTCAATGGGGAGCGTTGACCGGTAAAGAGAAAAAGACGATCAGTGGAATGTTGATCATCCACGAGAGAATCCAGTAGGGCCTACGGGTGCTAGGTCAGAAGATTTTCTGAGTATGCGTGATCTTTTGAGAATATACGCAATTTCTGTAGAGTGGCGCCATATCTGCAGAGTTCTACAATTTGCAGAGCAACTGTATATTGTTAACCGTGTCAGATTTTATCATTGTAGGCAGTTGCAAAACATGTATATGTATGTTGCAGTGAAACGGTGAGAGTGTATGTTTTTTATAAGTGTGTAAGAATGTGAAGAGATAACAATGTGAGTAAATTATACTCTTACTATTCTCTTTTCTTAGGGTTTGTGTAACCGTGAAACTTATGTAGTGAAAATTTATTTACAGACAAAACGTCTCGTGGTTATTCCCTTTAGTTTATGAAAGATTTTTCACGTAAATTTTGGTATTTTTTTTTTCTTCCTTCTTCGTTCGCTACTATGTGTATGCTTGAAGTAGTCCGACACACTTTCCAACAATTTTGCCCTCTATTTCATCTTACCCTCGCTTCCTGCCAAAATAATGATCTGGTTTTCCAATATTTCATCTTCTTTGATTCAGCCGATATAACTTCTTCCACCCCACTGCTATGGAGAAGGGTAGGCGTAGAAAGAGAAAGAGATGGAAAGGGTAGAGAGATCCACAGCACATGCAATTCAACAAATTCAATATGTTTCGTCTCTCCCCAGACTCTTATCAACTTAAAGCTAGAACCTAAATTATACACAGAAAACAAATCCAATCGTAACAGCAAGTTAAAGACTCAGATAAGACCTACACATTAACCAGCAAGCTATGAGAACTCTCGCTTGCTTTAGCCTTCCATCGATTCCCCACGGAAATCAGTCAATAATTACCGTTGTTCGGCGATTGAATTACAACGTCAGAATACCGGTGACTGTGAGGTGTTGAGAGGAACAAATCAGCTGCCGTGGGGGTGTCAAGAGAAATATCACCTATACGTGTGTTGGGAGGATCGAAGGTGGTTGGCGAAGAGATCTCCAAAGACAAGCTCACCTTCACGTTGTCATTATCATGGCCACTCCCACCGCTGATCGACAATGAATGTGGATCATCACCATGAGGCTCGCCATCACAGCAACCGCCGTGGTTACAGTCCTCACGATTCTTGCCTGCCGTCTGGCCAGTACTGGACAGGCCCGTCAGCTCCTGAACCAGAGCCATGAAATCGCGAGCATGGGTATGAATCACTTTAGGGGAATGTGTGTAGATGATAACCGGCTCCCGGCGCGGACGATGAGCAGCTGCCACCGTCGTTGTCGTCTCCGCCGTCGTGAAGTTACTGAAAGAGGAAGATGGCCTGGGAGTAACGGGACGGCAATACTGTCGATTGATTTTCAAAGGAGATGGGCGTGTGCCGTTGATCGTCACCGGCTCCGATTTCCTAGGATTCTCAACGACGTTCTTATATCTCGGAGGACTCATCGTGAAGAACACAGTAGTTCTGAATTCTGGCTGGCTGAGAGATCCAATGAGGTTACTTTGCTGATACAGAAAGGGATATTAATACTTTACAGAGATGAAAGGGAATCGAAGGCAGATGTATTCTGACCGTTGACGAATACAAGGGCGCTGCGTTCGGACTTCAAACTTGAAGATTCAGACTCGGCCGGAAGTAATTGCCCGGCACAATTAACAAACGCAATCAATTTCTATTACTTTTAGTTTTAAATTTTTCCATGTTGTCTGTGACAGAATGAGGGGGCGCAGTGCCTAGGGCGCCACGTCTATCTTTAATTTTAAAATGAATGGTCCCTGACTTTTTTACAAAAATATATTTTTTTTTAATTTTTATTTTATATTTTTTTTAATATAAAAAATATTGGCCGTTGATTTTAAAATCTAACGACTCATATGATATTATAGGCGCTGTAATATCCGTATCGTATTACAACGTTCCCGTTCTTATCTGTGACAGTGTATGTGCCTTAATTTTAACTTTTATAATTTTATTTTGATTTGACATTATATTTTATTATTTCATTGTTAGATGTCAAAATTTTTTTAATATTATAAAATTATAAATCATAAATATTTAATAAAGTGTTTGTTGGGTGGTTAGGAAGATCAAGACGACCTTTACCAAACTCTGAACTTTAAAATTTAAATATTAATAAAAAAAATTTTAATTTGACCAAATTTTGAATAAGATTAAATAAATATTTATATAAAAATAATGTATTATATTATGATGGGTGTATAATATATGTTGAAGTATGGTGGGCTATATAACAAAGGAAATTGATCAAATTTTTGAAAGTTGTTCCTTAGAATATGATAAATTGGCCATGGGACTTTGGATTTTGTTAAAACAAAATTAAGTGCGTTGATCTGCGGCCGTTTTGACTGAGGCTGATCGTAATTAATGGTTGGTTGATTGGCCAATTGAGCGTAATCATTTGTTTATTTGGACAAAACAATGTATGATAAATCTTGACTAGTCTTTCATGCGACGAGGAATTTTCGTTAGAAGCTCCGCTTTGACCAGGAAGAAGCTCCAGTTGGTTGAAATTATTTAATACAAAAATATTGAATTACTTTTCACTTTTTATGGATAAAAGAGAAATACACGTTTGGTCTGCGTTATGTCCTCATCTACATCTCTCCTCACAAATTTCTCTCTTTTTTTTTTTAAAATTAAAATTTGTGGCTCTTGGGCTCCGCCTATTTATTGAAAAATATTTACCTGATAAATAATATATTTTTTTTAAAATATCTTTTTAAAATTTTTTTTACATTTTTTGTGGAAAGTTTTTTTTTTTTTAGAGAAAATAGCAATTTTCCGTGCATAAGGCAAAAGCCCCCAAAAAAAAGGCTTTTCCAAAACTAGGTAATCATTTGGCATATATAAGAAGATATTAAGTACCGCACAAATTAATCAACCATATTGAATGACTGTTACTATAAATTGTAGCAATACATATTTAGATGTTATGATATTTTACAGTGAACAAAATAGTTAAATTCACCAATCATTGGTATTAATGTTCATATTCTACTCTACTAGTATATCGGGGATGATATGTCTTTGGTTTCAAGTTGTGGTACAGATTATGAAGCCTTTTAATTTTTTGCTGCACGTCGAATTGAAGCGGGTTTGGTCTCCGTCGTTGCTAACCTGAAATATGCACACAACAAACTATAAATAAGAGAATAGAGGACGGCAAAAATTGCTCCCATTGTAATTCCTCTAACGCTCATGTCAGAAATTTTTTTAGAAAAACAGAAAGATATAAGGAGGATATTAGATGATGCAAAGTTATACATGAACAGGAGATGTGAGAGGAGGACTGGCTCCTATTGGTATGCTCGACTGAAAGGCGGCTCACTAGCCGAAGAATTGAGCTCCGGGTGAGCCCCACTAAGGGGTGGCCAACTAAGCGGAGGATTGAACTCTTTGATGCGCCCGACTGAGGGGCGGCCAACTAGATGGAGGACTGTATTCCTGGATGTACCCGATTGAGGGGCGACTTACTAGGTGGAGGACTGATCCCTTGGGTGCGCCAGACTAAAAGACAATTTAGAGGAGCGCCCGTAAATGGGCAGCTTACAGGTGCGCCTGTTGGGGGGTCACTTAGAGGTGCGCCCACCGAGGGGCGATTTAGAGGTGTGCCCACCGAGGGGCGATTTAGAGGTGTGCCCATAGAGGGGTGTATTAGAAGTGCATCCACAAAGGGGTGGTTTCAAGGTGCGCTCACAAAAGGGCATCTTGGAGGTGTTCTCGGTAGGGAGGTTTTAAAGTTGCACCCGTTGAGAACGGCTTAAAAGCGCCCCCGCTAAGAGGTGGCTTGGAGGCGTGCCCGCTGAGGGCAGTTTGGAGGTACACCCGCTGAGGGCATCTCCAAGGCACATCCACTGAGGGGCATCTTAAATGCTCGCCCGCTGACAGGGCGTCTTGGAGGCCCACCTGTTGACCGGCAGCTTAGAGGCGCACCTGGAAGAAGAGCAGTCTAAAGGTGCACTTGCAGAGCTGTGGTTTAGATGTGTGCCCGATAGAGATGCGGCTTAGAGGTGCACCTGGTAGGGGGATGTCTTAAAGATGCGACCAACAGAGGAGCGTCTCAGAGGTGCGCTCGACAGAGGAGCGTCTGAGAGGTGCGTTCAACAGAGGTACATCTTAGAAGTGTCGCCGCAAAAGGCAGCTAATAAGTGGAGGACTAAACCGCACTGATGGGCCAACATCCTGGTCACTCAAGCGGAGGGTTGGTTCTTGGACAACGCACTCTTGGCTCCAGAATGGAGGACTTGTGGCTCCGAGATGGAGAGCCCCTGGCTCCGGGACGGAGAGCTCCTGGCTCCGGGATATAGGGCTCCTTGATGGAGGACTCTTGGCTCTGCGACGGAGGGCTCCTGGTTCCATGATGGAAGACTCATGGCTCCAGGATGAAGTGCTCCTGGCTCCAGAACAGGGGACTCCTAACTCCCGGACGGATGGAAATTCCTAAACGAAGGGCAGGCCTCCTTGAAGGAGGGAAATTCCTAAATATAGGGTAGGCCTCATTCTTGGGAATGTCGAGCCATTTGGAGCTTATCCTTCCAAGCTTGAGGGTGCCTGGCTTTATAGTATGATCCGTAAATTTACTCTTCTTACTTGGACAATGTGGGACACTTCATTTTGAAAAAAGCTTATTGGGTTAGAGTTGAGTTGTGGGCCTACTGTGGAGCCTAACCCCTTAGGTAAATGGCTGCTGGACTCATCACTAATCATCAATGTCGTATGGTTTGAAAATTCAACCTCTAACATGTCACAAAGGGACATCATCGTGCGCGATCCCGCTAATTTTAAGCTGGTTGATGTCGTCTTCCAACTATTAAAGGAGGCATTTTATGCCTCACTTCATGAATCATCTTCCCCAGCCAAGTAATGTAAGAACTCAAAACTGGTGCGGAGCCTGCATAACCACAAACCAAGATTGGCGGGAGTTTCCCTTCCTTGCTTAAAGCTAATGATACAGGATGTATCTAAAGTCTGCCTTTACTGTCGGCGAGTCATCGAGGAGGCTAAGCGCTGATCAGCTTTTGCCAGTCGATCTGGGCAAGAGCGACTCGTTTGGATGGATCGTGGGTAATGAGCCCCCGGCGGACTTCGGTGCTAAAACGAACTGCTGGTGTCAACTGTGAGTGGTTCAAGTATGGGACAAAATTTGAGAGTTCATAGAGCAAAAGCCTTGTGCCCCAAATCGGATTGCCATACTACGAGGGCGTGTACCAGGAGGCCGAGTAGCGACTTGCCGCCTTCTAAAGAAATCATGGTCGAAGAGGCTGAGAGAAGAGGACTCTGCTTTGCCTGGAGGGATCTTGCCGACCTTGGATCTTCTTGTTGATGCCTCTGAAATGGGGCACTCGAGATCAGCATAGATTTGACTTGATCAATTTTTCAAAAATAGAAGGAAAACATTCACCAATTCTGACCGCTAGCTGTCCGACTCTCAGGCGAGATCCAAGAGCACATAGAGGGAAGATATCGGGCTCGAGATTAGATTACCTCGCCGTAAGGATGCGCTTTGAGAGGTCAGGAGGCGACTGCCTTAAAATAGCCGACCATTCGAGCTGTAGCAGTAGAATACACTTTGCATTTCATGGAAGGGTCCTTCTCGTTGTGCATAGCTATTGGTGAGCCAGCCGATGGGGTTGGGGGCGAGGAGCCCCCAGCGAACTCAAATGTTGGAGCTGGGGATCCTTTAGCTCTCATGTTGAGTGAATGGGTTAACACCATGACCACGACCAAACCTGAGATCTCGATCTCAGTGACTCCCTCTTCGAGGATACCTCTTTACTTTCTAGTGGAGTGTCAATGCTGCTGGGGATGAGTTGCACTGGATTTTGATCGTTCCAGTGAAGGGCAGTCATGGCCCTAAGGAGACGCAGTTGTCGTCTAAGCCTCCTGGCTTTGACGAACACGTCTGGTTGGTCGTGCTCACCCCTGCCAAGAGGAGGTCATGGTGCTGAGAAGATGTGGTTGCCGGCTAAACTTTGAGGTTATCATTGCCAAGCTTTTGCTAGCCTAGGTCGTCTCCTACACGTATCGTCGTAGCTTTCATACGTCTAGTTCTAATCCGTCGACCGTCGTTGACTAACTAAGATTTTGAGTTTGGCCGCGCATGGGCCGTTTGGTGATGGGCTCGAGGTTCAAATATGACGACGTATGGGCCGCTCGGTACAAGACCGAGGTTTAATTTGACCGTGTATGGGCCTCTTGTTACAGGATCAAGGTTTAATCCGACCATGTATAGGTCGCTTCGTGCGGAACTGAGGTTCAAATACAACCTCATATGGGCTGCTCAGTGCAGGACCGTGGTTCAAAAATGGGTGAATGAGTATTCCCTAACTTAGGGGCAGTTTAGGTCGTATAATTTTATGCAGTATTATGTAATCATTCGTACGAGCATATAATATTACTATTGTATTTATGAAAACATGATTCAAGTAGGCGATATGGCGCATGCAAGACTTACCTGAATTCAGCGTGGAATCATCGTCGGTGCGTGAGTGGTGCACTTGCGACCGGCTCCTCGTACTAAGTATACAGCTAGCATGCTCTGCTCTAGAGGGTCGTCGAGGCACTTTGGTAGACGCCTCGGCCAATGGCCCCTATGCTCTGTGGGATTTGGTCTCTTGCCTTGGATTGGTTGGGCGTCACGTAGCTGCCACGTTGGGTGGCCTACTAGCCAGTGGTTTGGATCCTGCTATGGGCGACTACTGCCTCGGGCGACTCAGACCATTGCAGCGCTTGGCTGGATCATGTTTTCAGTAATGCGATGGGTGACGGGCTGAGCACGTCGAGCCCCTATTGTGAGGATTGCCATAACTTTTGCGGGGTTTGCTACTATGCAGCAGATCGATGAGAAGCATTGCAGTAGGATCGGCCTACTGACTAGTGAGCCTTACTCAAGAGAATCGTCGAGGTCGAGGACTGCCCATGAACAATGGAACGACCACTCGAGCCGGAGGTCTTGTATCTATGGCCTCTATTCTCTGAAATGTCAGGTTTGCCTCGTCAGGCCTATAGGGCTCAAAGCTAGTGCCTCCTAGCGGCACTTGGAGTGGCATAGATCATATCGCTCTGGGCCTTTCTCTGCACTTCCTGGCTCAGCCGGCCTTCTGGCCGCTGCTAGGCCCTATTGCTCGTGACTGCCTAGGCCACGAGGTCACTGGATCTTCTACAAATATTTGTCTTCATTACCAATTTAGGAGTTGGAAGGGTCGAAACCCCAGCGCAACCTCTTCAGTTGGATGCGTGAGGTCCGGTAGTGCGAGCCAGTGCACATTTTGGGGCCACTTGGCCGCAGCATAGTTACTCGAGGAGATGCCATCGATATGGGGACGTTCTAGGAAGACATGATGGGACTTTCCTTCACGGCTTCTTAACACTACTCTTGGTAGTCTTAGAAAGGGGGTCGAGCTTCGTTGTCGTTATCCACAGCCTTGGAACCTCGGTTCGGCGTAGTTAAACCCTTGATGACTTTAGGCTCACAGAGGCCCATTCCAGGCTCCAGATTGGTCACGGCCAAACTAATTCTGTGTGCCAGATCGAGACATGGCTGAGCTGGACTTGGTTGTTGAGCAGGGTTGCGGCCGAACTGGGTCTGAGAGACGTTCTTATATGACGGAGAGGAGGCAGAGCGGGATACGTTCATATAAGATAGCTGGAACCGCATTTGGTAGATCAACAAGACATACCTGAAGATGGCGATGAGGATCGCCGGTGGAGGGTGGTCCGAGCATGGATGGCGATGTCAGTCATGACAATAGCCACCCTGTGACGACGCGGGTAAGGTACAAGCTCCGTCGAGGGTTTACTCTTCCTTTCTCCACCTTTCCTCACAATACACCGAGATTCCAGCCGATTGCCTCAAGATTGCCATAGGCAAAACACAAGATCGGCATCCACAAAGAGGAAAGAAGTATTTGCTTGCCTCCATTTATTGATTCTCCTCTAGTGATGGCGATGACGGTGATGGCTCTTCACGGCTTATGATATTCTTCTTTCCTTCATACCACGGCGCAAATCAGAGGGTGGAGAATGGGGAGGGCTTCGTCAGCTTCCGATCCGGGTGGTGTCTCCTCTGGCGACGACAACTGCCGTCACTCCGTGCGTCGGAGTTTAGGAGTTGGTGGGGAATCCCCCAACGTGGTGTTTCCAGACTGGCCCTACTGTGTCCATGGGCTAATATCCTCACTTTAGTGAGGCAACTCGCGAGTGTAGGACTGGGCAGTAGTTTGTCCTCTAACGTAACATGGGACATCTCTATGTTCGGAGAGGTTGTCTACCATTTTCGAAGTGGCAAGGTGTTGCTGCTCTCGGCATTGGCCTGACTTCCTAGGACCGAATCTATCTTTCCTCCGGGAGTGAGCCCCGTCGCTTAGATCCTCCATAATACCGAAGTCATTGGGCTGATAAGATAGGCACTGAGGGGCTATATCCTCCTCTGACTTCTCTTTTGGGCATTGACATTGAGCGATGGAGGATAGAGCCCCCAGCCACTAGCATGTCAAGGACAACCTGAGCACCGTCATGGCTACCAGATGGGCCGTTGCCATGGGAGGTGATTTCTCTTGCCAAGGTGCTAGTTAAGGTATGAGTATTGATTGTATTTATTTCATTGTTATGTGGTGGTTAGACTTTTCAGTCGTTTTCACATACGGCGTCAATGATGCGTCCCTAGTTCTCAAGTTATGGTATGGATTAGGGAGCCTTCAATTCTTTTACTACGGGTCTAATTGGAGCGTGTCTGCTCTCCCTCGATGCTAACCCAAAATTTGCGCACTACAAACTATAAATAACAAGTTAGAAGACGATGGGAATTGCTCACCGTGTATATCCTCTGATACTCAAGTTATAAATCTTTCTAAGAAAATCAAAAGACGCAAGGAACTTATTAGATGATGTAGAGTTGCACGTGAACGGGGGATGTAAGAGGAGGACTAGCACCTATAGATGTGTCTGACTGAGAGGTGGCTCACTAGACGGAGAATTGAGCTCCAGGTGTGCCCGGCTAAAGGGTAGCTCACTAGGTGATGGACTGAGCTCCTAGGTGTGCCCGGCTTAAGGGTGGCTAGCTAGGTGGAGGACTGCGCTCCTGGATATGCCCAGTTGAGGGCGGCTCACAGGTATATGACTGATCTTCTGGGTGCACCCGACCGATGGGCGACTTTGACGTACACCCGTAAAGGAGCGGCTTAGAAATGTGCTCACAGAGCAGCTTCTTGGAAGTACGCCCACAAAGCAGCTTCTTGGAGGTGCGCCCTGTAGAAGGACATCTTAAAGATGTGTCCGCAGATGAGTAATTTTGTGGTACACCCGACAGTGGGGCAACTTCGAGGTGTGTCCGACAGAGGAGCGGCTTACAGGTTTGCTCACAGATGGGTGTCTTACAGGTGTGTCCACAGACGGGCGGTTTGGAGGGGCATTTTAGAGGTGTGCCCACAAAAGAGATGCATAAAAGTGTGCCCGCAGAGGGGCATCTTAGAGGTGCACCTGACAGAGAGGCGTTTTAGAGGTGCGCTCGCAGAAGAGCGACTTAGAGGAGGAAGACTAAACTGTGATGATGGGCCAACATTCTGGTTACCTGAGCGGAGAGTTGGCTCTTGGATAGCGCACTCCTGGCTTCGAGACGGAGGGGTACTAGCTCCCAGACGAAGGGTGACTCCTGAACGGATGGTAGACCTTTTAGAATGAGGGCAGCTCCTCGATGAAGGGTAGGCCTCATTCTTAGGAATGTCGAGTCATTTGGAGTTTTTGAAACATGTCCTTCCAAACTTAAAGGTGCATGGCTTTATAGTGTAATCCGCAAATACACTCTTGTTACTTGGACAATGTGGGACACTGCACTTTAAAAAAATTTTGTTGGGTTGGAGTTGAGTAATGAGCCTGCTGTGGAAGTCTGGCCCCTTAAGCCCATGGCTGCTAGACCCATCAAAGGATATGGCCAATCGATGACAGATGACATGGGGGTGGGGTCGTTGAAATATAAAAATCATTGCTCATAATCATTTTTTTTTATGGGACCATCTATCGTATTAATATATCTTAACTAAATTCGATAAAATTTAAAATCGGTCAAATAAGATTGGTCGAATGGCCCAATTTGATTGGGTCTTTTTAATATATTATAAAAGTATGCTTATTCTCACTCCTTAATTTTAGCCCAACAAATATTCTTGTGAAATGGTGCATTGAAAGGCAAAATCATGCTTTGAATTCGACCAAATAATTTCACATAAGGTGGTTTCTTAAAAGGTAATATATGAAAGAAAATCCTTAGGGCAAGTTTTTTCTTCCTCTCTTGCTCCGTATGCACAAGCTTTTATTTATATCATCTTATATAGTAGATTTTCTTGTTTTTTCAATAGATAATATCTAACTTTACAGTATAAAATGCTCACATTAAATTAATGTACTAAAAATATTATCTCAAACAATAGTCTATTATTTTAAAAATAGTCTCTATTGTTTATAAAATAAATATTAATATTATTTTTGAAAAAAAAATTATAAGAGATCCGTCTACCACGTCTACACGGATTTGGTCCAGGAGCACATATTTAGAGAGTGTGGGCCGGGGTCTAGGCGTTGGGACAGTGTTTGAGTATCTGGGCCTATCTTTTCCCAAATGTGGGCTGGCCGGTCCAAGACCTTTTGGACTTGATTCTGCTGACGCATGCCCACATTCAAATTGCCCAATAAAAATCCCTCTACTGGTACGCCTCTCAACTTCTATCGTCTTTACATGCTCTTAGCTTACTTATACCTAAAATATTATTAAAAATAAAGCAAATATTATCTGAAAATAATGTAGGATAAAAATAAATTTAGAAATATATATTCTCTTGTTTGATTAATAGAAAAGAATAAATATTCTGATTTGATTCCTTTATTTAGTATAGATGAGTAAAG
>JAOVVI020007029.1:0-15160 GCA_028571085.2 Nepenthes alata | reverse complement strand
CTGTTGGTTTTCTCCCTTACATCTCTCGACCCCCATCTCCCCCAAAACCTGATATTCTCCTCCACTCTCGCTCTTCAGCCCCCGGCGGCCACCTTATCTCCCCCCCAAATGAACCCATCCTCTCCGAAAGCGACTACCCTCCCATTCTTGCCTCTCGTCGGGGGTCTTCAAAACGTGGGGTTCCAATTTCTTGAGGCGTTCATCCTCCCCTTGCCCTGGACGATGTCTCTGCCTCCCCCCTTTCCCCCCAATTCACTCGGCTATTTCAAATCGATGACTGGGTTGAGTGTCTCTCCATTGTTCACCTCTCCACCAGTCAGTCCTCAAGGATTGTCTGGGGTTGATAATGCTGCACTGTGGTCGCCCGATTCTCACGCCCACAAAAATCTGATTGATCCGTCTCAAGTAGCTGGAGCATCAGAGGGTGTTTTGGCATCCTCGATTCCGCTGAATGAGGATTTGGGTAGTGTGGGCTCAAATTGCTGTCAAGTCGGGTTTGATTCCATCCTTGACGATCCCCACTCTGAAAAGCTGGGCACCTTGGTTGCTTTGGCTCCTGTGATATCTGTTGTGCCATCGGCTTGCCCACGAATATTTAGTCAAGATAAGAAGATTCAATTTGATGCTCTGTCTGCCTCGACCAACCCCTCTGTTAGTGAGACAGACTCCATTTTGATTGTCACTGGTCTTGAGCTCTCAGCTGATCCCCTGGCCTGCCCTCAAAACTCTAGCCGGGAGGAGCAGTCTCAACATTATACTCTTTTTTTTTTGCAAGTAATTAAAATGTATTAATAAAAATGAAAGAATACAAATCAGATGTTCAATCTCCAAATAGATTAGAGATAAACAACTACGCTAGGGCATACCCCGAGCCGAGAAATACAAGATTCCAAGGAGAAAATAAAAACAGACTCTGGTAGCGATATACTTGCAAAGCTAAACAACGGGAAAATGCTATTCATGCAACGGCAGGAGAACAGACATCATACAGATCAGACGATGCAATAGAGCATGAAGAGTAGTCAACCCCGCGTCGGCAGCAAATCAACCTAATCCAGGAAAGATAATCTTTCCCCAACCAGTCTGTCCTGAGATCCAACTCATCACATCAATCGACAAAGAACCAAGAATAGATCTACACCCAGAGTCGTCACTAGTCAAGGATCCGAACGTCCGCGCCAAAGGGAGTAGCAAACCATACGTCGGCAGGAGAACATATAGAAAAGCGATGCCCGCATGGCCAAACCGCTCCTCTTTTTTTTAAAAAAAAGAAGAAGAAGAAAAAGAAGAAGAAAATCCCTAAGTAATAAAACATCACACCGGATGGTCAAGGGATTTTTTTTTGTTTTTTTTGGAGAATAAAAAGAGGAAGAATAAGAATAAGAAGAAGAAGAACCGACTAACCGAAACACACCGGATGGTCAAGGGTTTTTTTTAATATAGAGAAACCCACAGGATCGACGAAACACACCAAGCAAACAGGACCAGAGCCCACCCCGCCCGAATGACTAAATTTTTTTTTTTAGAAGAAGCGACCCCAAGGAACCAAAAGGCACACCGGATGGTCAAAGGATTTTATTTTTTAGAGAGAAACCAAATCCGAAGAAGCACACGCTGAGCCAGCCAGTGCAATCCTAGAGATAAGGAGAAAACCCTAACAACCCTGAGAGGCACTCCAAATGGAGAGGAAGTCCACAAATCCCAAGAAACACTCTAGTCGGACAAGATCATGGCCAGCCAGCACAATCCCCCTTTTTTTTCACCAACGTGAAAGCAAATCGAGCAAAAAGCACCAAGGTCCAATATTCGCCAAAGCCATACGCCAGCCAGAATAAACCATTCCTATGCCAGACCATCCCTGAACCCCAGCGAGTCAAGGCTTAAAGGGTAAGGTTCCATCGGTCCTTAATGTGCTTGTAATCTTGATTGCGCCTAGGGATCAATGTTTCTAATTTATGGGGCACAATATCTGTGATCTGGATAACCAGTTGGTGCTCAGAAGCCCAGTTGGAGTCATTGAAAATCCTTTGGTTGCATTCTTTCCGGAGATAGTAAATCGACGCTGCTAGTGTTAGACGGAAGGATAGCCCTTTAGGGTTAGAACCTTTCCATCTTTTGGCAGCCCACTGAATGTTCGAATGCAAGTCAGTATATGGCCATGATATCCCCGCTCTCTGGCGCATCTTTTTCCAGACGGCGCCAGTGAAAACACAATTGAAAAAGAGGTGATCAGGATTCTCCACCTCCACTTGACAATAAGTGCATTTATCCGAAATATTAGTCCATTTGCTAACCCGATCAAGCGTACTAACCCAACGTCGGATGCACAGCCAAAAGATGAAAGCATGGGACAGAATATGGAAAACATTTGTGGGCGGGATTAGGGTTGCTTGCTTGTTTCCACGCAGGCGCCGGCCACTGCCGGTCCCTTGGAGCGCCGACGAGCTTCTGTGGTCACTTGTAATCCTCTGTTCCCGCAATCCCATGTTTGTGGATGAGCTTTGCTCATCTCATTGCCCATAACTCTCCCCCCTTCCCTCCCTTGCGGAGTAATGCTCTGCCCTCTTCCCCAGCCCCAGATGCAAATTTCTTAAAGAATCTGAGGGCTATGGATCTCGACAAATGTCACCTACAGAAGCCGTCTGCTTTTTCTCTTTCTCCTTTTGCTGGTTACGCTGACCAGTGTAGGAGCTTGCTGCGAACTGGTTCCTTGGCTGTCCTGGGACCTAAGCCGTCGTCTGTGGCCGTTCCCTCTGCTCTTGCTTGCTCGGACGTGATTCTTGGTGTGGTTCAGGTAAACCCTGCCAATGCCCCAGATGCAGTTTCGCCTTCTAAATCTGGAAATTTTTAGACCAATTCCAACTCCTGGTCTGGAATTGTTCAGGGCAAAAGTATTAATTCTTTTTCTCCTCTCAAATATTTTTCTCCCCAATCTTCGGATGGTGATGAAATCTCTATTTCTCCCCTTGCTGAGGTTACTCAGTAGTGCTAGGAAATATGGGGATCCACGCTGGTGGGTTATTTCATTGAAAAACCATTACATTTTCTGGCGGTCAACACCATCACGAGGAAAATATGGGCAAAATTTGGGCTCTGTCACGTAGCTGCAAATAATAAGGGTTTCTTCTTCTTTCGCTTTGGTTCTGTTGCTCAATTGGATGCCTGCTTGGCTAATGGTCCCTAGGCCTTAGGAAGGAAATCTATTTTCCTTAAGAGATGGACACCGGGTATAGCCTTGGATCGGGAATCGCATAAGACATTCCCAGTTTGGATCACTTTTGTCAATGTTCCAATTGAATATTGGACTCCCTTAGGCCTAAGTTGGATTGCTTGTAGGGTTGGTAAACCTATTCAACTTGATCCTAGCACAGCTAGAATGGATCGTGTGCAATTCGCCCGGATTTGTGTTGAGGTGGGACGGGGTGACCCTCTCCCTGCAAAAATCCGATTAACATCCGGAGCCGCTATGTCATCCAAGATTGTTGAGGTTGAGGTAGTCTATCATTGGAAGCCGACACGTCGTGTGTTTGGATGTTCTGCCAACCAGAGCAGTCATGAACGAGCTTACTATGGTTTGAAGGTTGAGCAGATTGCAAAACCTAAGAACCTGGCTCCTGGTGTTGATGGGGTTGGGAGTGGGACTACTTCCCTGGATCCCCACTCTGCTGACCACAAAACACTCAGTGTGACGCTTAGGCCTGAATTCGAACAACCTTCCTGTCATTCCGATGCGAATTCTCTTAAGTCGGCATTGGATAATCAGGAGGAGAGGCAGTCGGTTGTTGGCATGACTGAGGCATGTCATGTGGCGCCTATGAGAAAAGATTACCCTGCTGAAGGGGAACATAGCCTACCTTCGCAGGATCCTACTATTGTTGAGCAAATGGTTCCAGCTTCTGGAATTTCTAGCGGCTTGGAGGAGCCTTCATCTGTTCCGGAACTGACAGTGAAGGCTCGGGTGGTCACCAGCGTTGCTTCTGTTGATAACTCAACCAGCAAGCTTGGGCTGGATTCTCAGTCTATCCTTGATGATGCGGTAACTATGACAGTTTCGGTTGATGGTTGTTTAGATGCTGATTCAATTGGTGTGCCAACTGAAGCTGAAACGGAAGACTCTCCTACAGTTGGCTATAATCCCAGCTCTCATGCTACCCCAGCTGACCAGTATGGTAAGGATCCAGATAGGGCTCAAATTGTCCTTGTTTTTTTTTGGGTAAGTAATTGCATTAAAATTAAAAAAAATTTATAAAACTTTGTACTAACTCTAAATGTTTTGCCAACTTGAAATTAGAGCAAAGATGAAGGGGAGTACCCCAAATCACATTGAAAAAGTCCAAATCTAAGACCATGATCCTTGACATGACAAGTTAAAAAAATACAACCGAAAATAAATCAGATCAACAACAGCATGCCAAACCGACAAGAAGGTAATCGAGCCAGATCAGCATGCCAAACCTGCAACAACACCAAATCAGGTAACAATTGATATCATACAGGGCGAGGAAGCCACATCAGCAGTTTTAACTGCCCAGTAGCCCATCTTCTCACAACATTCTGCAGATTCATGAATTATGCAGCAGCATAAACCGCAATCCTTCCAAGCTCAGCAATCTACCACGTCAGCCGGCCAAACCAACCTCATCTCTAAATCGGCCTCAAATCCACATCGGCCTCAAATCCAAATCGGCCTCAAATCCAAATCGGCCTCAACTCCCAAGCTCAGCAATCTGCCACATCAGCAGGCCAAACCGGCCTCAACTCCAAATCGGCCTCAAATCCACATCGGCCGCAAATCCAAATCGGCCTCATATCCAAATCGGCTGTAAATCCAAATCAGCCTCATATCCAAATCGGCCGCAAATCCAAATCGGCCTCAAATCCAAATCGGCCTCAACTCCCAAGCTCAACAATCTGCCACGTCAGCAGGCCAAACCGGCCTTAACTCCAAATCGGCCTCAAATCCACATCGGCCTCAAATCCAAACCAGCCTCAAGTCAAATCAACAATTTACACGTAATTCCAAATTGGCATTCTAAACGCAAGTCGAAATCGACAATTTACATGCAAGTCCAAATAGGCAACCTCAAGTCCAAATCGGCAATTGATATGCCATGTCAGCCAAGCCAAACCGGCCTCAAAGCCAAACCGGCCTCACTTCCAATCCTCAATTCCAAATCGGCAAATGACATGCCAAGTCAGCAAAGCCAAACCAGCCTCAAGTCAAAATCGACAATTGACAGGCCACGTCAGCAGGCCAAACCGGCCTTAAATCCAAATCAGCAATAGACATGCCACGTCAGCAACGCAAACCGGCCACAGCTCCAGCAGCATTCCCCTTCAGCAGCAACAAAGCAGGACCCACAGTCCCCAGCAAAGAGCAATATAGCAATGGGCTTAGACGAAAAGCAAGCCAAGCCCTAGACCCAGAGCCATCAGGCTCAAATTGTCCTTGGAAATCCTTTGTTTGATTTAGTTCAGATTGATGGGTTCCAAGAAAAGCGACCCTCGTATGTGGAGTGCTCAGCCATTAGTGTTGATCTGGATCTAACACCCAACTCAATCACGCGACTTTCGAGCAAGTATTCCCTGGATGATTCAGTCCATGTTGAGCCTGCTTCAGTGAGCCCGAGAGGTTCACTGGATGGTGGTCGAGAGTGTTGGGCTCAGGACGCCCCTAGGGAGGTGCAGATCCAACCAGCGTCGGGCGACCAATTGTTCCTGGCTAGCAGTCCCATGAATTTGTCTTCTCAAACTGAGGAGGTTGCGGCAGTTGAGGCTGTTTGTCATGAACCAATGTTTCATGCCCTCCAGTTGTTAGTGGTGGCAGAAGATTCTCTACAATATATTGCCTCCTTCACTCCGGAGCAAAGGTACCTTATGCTTGTTTTCCTGGATAGCTGCTGGTACATTGTAACCGAAGAGACAAAGAATGAGTTCAAATCATCCTCTTCTTTGGTTGCGGTGGATTAGGACTTTTCTTCTGGTGCCTTTTTTGAAGCCCTCAGACTGTTGGTGGTTGCCAAAACTTCTCAACCACACATTGCTTCCTTATCTCCTGATGATAAGAAAGTTGTATTTGGGTTTCTTACTACTCTGTTGAAAACGAAAATGGATTTCCCGATTTATAAATATAGCAATCTAGATGACTTAGTAGCCAGCCTCCATATATTTTATGCCTCTAAGTTCTCTCCGCCGCTGTTTGACCGAAGAGTAAAGGATGTGGATCACAACCAGTTTTCTTCCGTGCAAGATGGAACCTGGCAGTATGCCAAGTCCCGGAGACGGCAAAAATCTGCTTCCAAGAACTCTAAGGACTCCTCATACATTAATGTCAACCTAAACGCCGTCTGAGAGCCAATTTGGCTTGAGGGTTTGGGGTTTGGTAGAAATGGGAATCTCTTGCGGATTGACATTTCGCTGCAGAAATATGCTGCTGGTTCTTGGGTCTTGCTTTTTCCCGAGTGCATTTTCTTTTTTTTTTTTGGGGGTGGGTTGGCAGGATTGGTGATTTTCCACGGTCTGCTTCTTTATTCTGCTGGAATAAGCTGATGCTTACTTGGGGTCCAGCTAATGCCTGAGTTTTTTAGTACCTGGTGTGACTGTGTCAATGGCCAAGACCCCTTCCATTGGCTGTTGAGCGGAGCTGACGTGGACAATTCGGTTTTGCTGGGCACTCCAGTTCCTACTCTCATACGCTCCCAGTTTGGCAACCCGGACTTCGCTTAGCACGTTTGATGCTGTGTACTGCCAGGTAAGCTTCATAATGCATCAAAATGCCGGTATGGAAAGTTGGTCTGGTGTGCTGGCATGGAGTATCTCCTGGATTGGTTGATGTTTGTGTTTTGCCCGGTTGGGTATCCTGCTGATGTGGCTCATTCGCCCAGTTCGGATGCAGTTTCTTTGCCCGGTTTGGTGTTGCGGCTGGTTTGGTGTCTAGCTGACGTAGCCCGTATGCCCTTTTGTTACCGGTATGCTTCATAATGCATCAAAATGCCGGTATGGAAAGTTGGTCTGGTGTGTTGTCATGGAGTGTATCCTGCATTGGTTGATGTTTGTGTTTTGCCCGGTTGGGTATCCTGCTGATGTGGCTCATTCGCCCAGTTCGGATGCATTTTGTTCTTTGCTCGGTTTGGTGTTGCGGCTGGTTTGGTGTCTTGCTGGCGTGGCCCGTATGCCCTTTTGTTGCTAGTATGCTACCATCTACTATAATTGCTGGAATGTCTTGGTAAATTGCCGGTTTGCTCCTCGCCCGATATACCTCAAGGTTGTTGTGTGTGCTTTTTGCCCGGAATGCAACAAAATGATGTTCTGAGTATTTTTCGCCGGGTATGAAGATAACGCTGGGACGGTTTTTGGCGGTTTTCAACTATATGCTGACAAACACAGGTTTGTATATGAGGTCTGATTTGTGGAATTAGCCGGTTCATATCTTGATGCCTTCTTCTGCATCATGGTTCAGAGGATCGTTATCGATGTCGGTTTGGTGTCATGCTAACGTGGACCATTTTCCCGGTATGGATGAACTACATGTTTGGTATGCTGTTTATCTGGCCAGTTTGGAGTTTTGCCTGTTTGATGGGTTTGCCGCGCTTTGCTTCAGCCGGAATGCTCCTTTGCTGATTTGCCGAAATGCCGCAAAATGTCGGTTTGCTATTGATGTGCTGTGGCTCTCAACCGGTTATGTTGAAGGCTTGTGGACGGTTTGGTTGATGGTCCTTTGGCCGGTTTTTTTTTCCTTTTGTATGTTTTCTTTTGATATCATGGAATGTTTCATGGTGGTACTCAGGGGCTTACCCTAGCGTCTATGTTCTACCTCTAAGTCGGCATAACACTTAGATTTAGAACATATTTTTTGTACCTTTTTTTAAATTTAATTTAATTTACTTTCTTACCCAAAAAAACAATGGGACGAAATATGGTAAGGACCCAAAATTAGCGAGGCCCATGCCACTTTTTCTTTTGGGGCACGATAAAGATCATACGCAAAGCAGATCGAGAAATGACCGTCCCTAGAAAGACTCCAGCTAATAAAGTCTTGCTCGTCCTGATGGGGTTGGTAATTAGGCATTTTTTCAAGAATGCGCCTTACATCCTCATCTTTGTCGTTCGGCCATTTCCATGCCCCATTCCTAATAATTTCCTAGACCTTTGCATCAATGGGGATACTCGTGACCAGACGCACCCGATCTCCACAATGGTCGCACAGAGGTCCTAGAGGATTCCAATTATCCAGCCAAATACGTGTTTGAGATCCATTTCCAATAATGTATTTGACATGGGGGCGCATATCAAAACGAAGCTTCATAATCTTCTTCCACGCCCAAGGCACTGAACATGAAACTTTAACGGTCCAACTACAGCGATTCTTTAATCTATAGTTCCGAATCCAGGTCGTCCAGATGGAGTCATCCTTGCTATTAAGAAGTCTCCAAAGAAGCCAGCTGATTAGAGCTTTATTACCTGCATGGAGGTTTTTAATCCCAAGGCCTCCTTCATCCTTGGGGCAACACACATCAGCCCAGGCCACTTTAACTGAGTTTTTGCCTTCCAAGCACCCATGCCAAAGAAATTTCCGAAGGAGACTCTCTATTTCCCTAAGTAGACTTTTGGGTAGAAGGAAAAGGGACGCCCAGTACAAGTGAATGGAAGACAAAATAGAGGTTAAGAGCTGAAGGCGACCTCCAAAAGAGAGTCATTTGTTTTTCCATGAGGCAATCCTATTCTTGATTCGTTCAAGGAGGGGTTGACAATCCTTGATTGTGAGCCGCGTTGTTAAGAGAAGTACTCCCAAGTATCTGACAGGGAGATGACTTCTTTTAAACCCAAGAATGGTGGTGATTTCATCAGCAAGGCGGCTATTTTCCGTACAAACAAAAACCTCGCTCTTTTCTTTATTCGCCTGAAGACCAGATAGAAGTTGAAATTCCTTAAGGTAGTCATTTAATATTCGAGCAGATTTCGGATCCGCCTTAGAAAAGAGTAGAAGGTTATCTGCAAAAGCAAGCATGATTGTGCTTGTATCCTTGCATTTCCAATGGTATTGAAAAGATGGACATCGTCGGGCTTTCACTTCTATAATACCATTTAGAACTTCCATGACCAGAACAAAAAGATAAGGCGAAACGGGGTCGCATTGTCGAAGGCCTTTGACACCTTTGAAGAAGCCAACCGATTCACCATTGATGTTTATCGAGTACGACGGTGTAGTTATACACTGCTCAATCCACATGATCATCTTGGTAGGGAATCCCATAATATGAAGGGTAGCAATAATGAAGTCCCAGTGAACAGAGTCATAAGCCTTCATTAGGTCAACTTTCATAGTGCATCTGGGTTCACCCTTACCCACATGTTATCGGTGAAGCAGCTCTTGAGCAAGGAGGATGTTGCCACTAATGTGTCGGCCAGCAACAAAGAAAGTTTGGCTTTTATTGATCAGATAAGGAAGAGTACCTCTAACTCTGTTGGCAAGAATCTTGGATATGATCTTATATATTACATTGCAGCAAGCGATTGGCCTATAGTCAGTTACTTTGGCAGGTGACTTAACCTTTGGGATAAGGCTAATGAGAGTGGCATTCACCTGCTTTAACATCTTCCCGTTTACAAAGAAATCTTGGACCGCCTCCACCACAAAAGGGCCTACAATGGGTCAGGATTCCTTGTAAAATTTTGAAGAGAATCCATCAGGCCCAGGAGTTTTAGAATCTCCAATGGACAAAAGGGCCTTATGAATCTATTCCACATTCACCGGACGACACAGATCCTCTTGAGCTGACGTCGTAAGAGTATGATGTATAAACGGGCAAGCCCGCTACAAAATTGTAATAGAATTGGCTCTACCCATCCCCAGGATGCTCTGGAAATGATTCACAATCAGCTGTTGAACCTCTTCCATGCTTTGGGTGTGTTCACTGTCAATTTTTGTAAGGGAGAGGATTCTATTGCAGTTAGTTTTCTTGGAGATTGAAAGGAAGAAAAATTTAGAGCATTGATCCCCATCCTTTATCCAGTGAAGTTTGGCCTTTTGTTGTAATAGCTATGATTCCTTCACCAATGCTCTAATGTAATTGGTTTTAAACAATCGCTCAGCTTCACTGATAGAGGCACTACTTGGTTGGGTGGGGTGTAGCTTTTAAAATTCCTCCAGATCATGACGCGCTCGGGCCACTTCCTCAAACACACTCCCTTCCTCAGAATTGAGGTCTTTGAGGAGCCTTTTGGTTCATTTGAGCTTATACCTAAGACTGAACAGAGGGAATCCCTTGCAATCCAAACACTAGGCTTCACAAATCATTGGGTGGAATCTAGAGTGCGAGGTGAGACAGTTGTTGAATCAAAACATACCTTTTCAATGAGAAGGTGTGTCTGTTGGTGTTAGAATACAGGGGGTATAAATGTTTTTGCCTGAGTGCATTCCCAATGCTGCTGGGGTCTGTTTGGAGTTGTTGCTTATCTACACGTCTATGTTCTGTTTGGCTGATGTTGTGGGTGCCGTGGGTGCTCCTCTGCGAGAGAAATACACTGGTGCAAAGAGCTGGTGTGAATTGACCAAGATACCTACTTTCGGACCGAGGTACATCCTCGCCGAAGTGTAACTTTGTCCGAGGTGATGTAGAAAGTCCGAGTTCTACCTGTATAGCTAGAATGGCGGCTGGTTTTTACCTGGACTAGGGTTTGAAGCTCTTTAGATTTGGGTGCTGAAGTCGGCTCTCGTGGTGGGATACTAGCCGAGATGCCTACTCACAGGCTTCCTACTATTGGGGTAGAATTGCCCGAGATGCTGTGGGGGTGCTGCTCTCGACCGAGGTTAGAAGGATGAGTCCGAGACCCCTGTGCACATGGATGCTACTGCCTGCGCTGAGGTGGTGGTTTTGGCCGACTAATGTGGAAGCAATGCATGCATAATTGCGTGTGTAAATCCAGTTCGAGGACTATGCTGCTGGCATTTGCAGTTTCTACTACTGTTTGGTTCTCTTTTTGGAATGGTGGAAATTTAGTTTGCTCTAGGTCTAATGATGAAAAAATCTGTTGCTGCTGATTTCTTGTGTGTGTGTTTTAGGGCTGGGTTGTATATCTTAGTAGTTGAATGTAGCCGGCTTAGATGATGATTATCTAGATGATTTTTGTGTTTTTTTCATCCGGTTTCATGACTTCTTTCATGGTTGTGCTCGGGGAATGCCCTAACATGTTGTTCAACCTCTAAGTCGGAAAAATACTTGGAGTTAGAATATTATTTTGTACCTTCTTTTATTTTTATTTTAATTTACTTACTTACCAAAAAAAGAATACAGGGGGTAGTCGGACAATCTGGCTGGCAGGAAGAGGGCTTTATATGGAGAGTGACTGATAAACCAGTTACCGTTCACTAAAACCCATGGAACCTTACCATTTAAGCCTTGGCTCGCTGGGGTTAAGGGATGGCCTGGCACAGGAATGGTTTATTCTGGTTGGCGTATGGCTTTGGTGGATATTGGAGCTTGGTGCTTTTTGCTCGATTTGCTTTCGGGTTGGTGAAGAAGAAAAAAAAGGGGGGGATTGCTCTGGCTGGCCCTAATCTTGTTTGATTGGACTATTTCTTGGGATTTGTGGACTTCCTCTCCATTTGGAGTGCCTCTCTGGGTCGCTAGATTTTTCTCCTTATCTCTAGGATTGCACTGGCTGGCTCAGGGTGTGCTTCCTCGGATTTGGTTTCTCTCTAAAAAAAATTCTTTGACCATCCGGTGTGCCTTACGGTTCCTTGGGGTCTATTCTTCTAAAAAAAATAATTTAGTCATTCTGGCAGGGTGGGATCTAGTCGTCTTCGTTTGGTGTGTCTTGTCGATCCTGTGGGTTTCTCTATATTAAAAAAAAGAGAGAGGAGCGGTTCTACTATGCAAGCATCACTTTTCTACATGTTCTCCTGCCAACGTATGGTTGGCTACTCCCTTTTACGCGGACGTTCGGATCCTTGACATGGTGACGGCTCCGAGCGCGGATCTATTCCTGGTTCTTTGCCGATTGAGATGACGAGTTGGATTTTAGGAATGACTGGTTGGGGGAAGATTATCATTCCTGGACCAGGTTGATTTGCTACCGACGTCGGGTTGGCTACTCTTCATGCTCTACTGCATTGTCTGATCTGTATGATGTTTGTTCTCCTACTATTGCATGAATGGTGTTTTCCCGTTGTTTAGCTTTGCAAATATATTGCTACCGGAGTCTATTTTTGTTTTCTACTTGGAATCTTGTATTTCTTGACTCGGGGTATGCCCTAGTGTAGTTGTTTATCTCCAATCTATTTGGTGATTGAACATCTAATTTGTATTCTTTAATTTTTATTAATATATTTTAATTACTTACCAAAAAAATTCACTAAAACCTGATCAAGCTTCTTGTAAATACTGACAGAAGCATCCCTACCATCGTGCCATGTGTAGAAAAGGCCCTCATGGCTGACATCCTCAAGATCGCACTCATAAAGGCAGGAGTCGAGGTCCCTGCTGATGCGAGCATGCAAGTGACCTCCCAAGCCTTCAGACTACACCCAAATAGCATTGAAGTCTCCCATAATGGCCAATGGTAGAGGATGGGCAACATTTCTCATTCTCCTAAGGCTGTCCCAAAGATCACGCCTTTGAATTTCCAAGTTAGCACCGTATATAATAGACAGGAGTCGGACCTACCCATCCAGCCTGTAAGTAGTTTTACAATGGATAGCTTGATCCTCCTTGGATATAATATCAATGTCGACTATTTCCGGATTCCTGCCAAGCCAAATGCGCCCATTTGAAGTGTTGGAGTAGTTCATATCCCATCTCCATGAAGGCATGAGGGCAAAAGCAATTAAGGCGACATTTTTTTCTTGAACTTTAGTTTCAACCAAGCCAACAACATCACATCTTGAAGACGTGATAAGCTGACAAGCCTCATGTCTCATAATTTTACCATTTAACCCCCGCACATTCAAAGAAGCAAAACAAATCATGAGGGGGTGTGAGAGGGAGATTTTTTTCTCGCCCCTCTAGGTTTTTTGTTGGCAGATTTTGACTTCGGACTCTTGTGAGGAGTCCCATTGCTGATGCCAGAGCAAGCTATAGGACTTATACTAGTAATCCTGGACATAACAGCTGATAGTTCCTTGGCCTGATATTTCTCGGGCTCAACTATAGTTCGTGCATGTCCCTGCCTACAAGATCTACATCCTTTAAGCAACTTATTGATGGTTGAACAAGAATAAATCGAATGATGAGGGAACACGCATTGGCAAGTGGAACTAATCTCGGAAGCGGCGCTAGAGGTGATGGAGTTAGTTTTATCCAGAGTTGCTGGCGTTATTTTTGGGTATTGGACCAGCTTCTCTGACATACTGAGAGAGCGATTATCTTCTTCCGGGATGGCATTTGTGGATGAGATGTCATTCCTACACCCAATAATAACGTTATTCCTACCCAAAGGCATTGTCAAGTTTGCAAAACTTTAAGATCTAACTTCTGTCGTGCATCCGGTCCCCTTGGTTTCAATATCACCCAAGAAGTGATCCTCATTCTTCGCCTCTGGAATAATGCAATCATTTATATCTGGCTTATTGATACTGTGGCTCCGAGGGCTTGATAGAGGTTGGACGATCGCATCGTCAACCCCTTCTTGATTGTTATCATCCAAGCAACTCACATGTTGGTCATCATCCACAACGTCATTTAGGGCCCAGAAGGTGTTGGAGCACTGGACTGAACCATTTGATGGTCCCTTGCTCGTGGGTTTTTTATGTATGGAGCCATTCTTGGTGGATGCACCTCGGGGAGATGGATCCTTCAAAACCCGACCTGTAGGCTTGTAAGTCTTCTCCATTTTGCATTAGGAAAGAGTGTGCCCCGTTCGATTACACCGGCTACAGCAGCCGGTTTTCTTTTAATATTCAATTTGAACCTCATAGTAGGAATCATTAGATAGCATAGCTTGGTTCCGAGTCCTAATGCGCACCATGGAAGGCATCGGGGCGTCCGCACCCAATTCCACACACACGCGGGCATAGTTCAAGCGTTACATTTTCTCAGTAATCGGGTCAAGCTGTAAAGGTTTTCCAACCACACTAGCAATCCAGCTTAAGCCTAGAGGAGTCTGGAATTCCACAGGAACATTTGATAAGGTAATCCACATGGGAAATGTTTTGTGTTCCTCTTTAGAAAGGAGCATCCCAGGCTTCCATTTTTTCAAGAACAGGGGGTTGCTGGCAAAAGCCCAAGGGCCACCCCTGAGACAATTTTCGAGCATAGTACCAAAGGAGAATTTTAGGAAAAAGAATCCCTGATCGGTGCCTGCTACATGCATAAGTTCAAAACGGGCCCAAATCTTTCTAGCTATATGATTGACAATGTTGTAGTGTAATGGGTTGCCATGAAAATACCCCACTAGAGTATCACCCCACATAGTTGTTGAATAACCTCCAAAGGAGGGGTTAACTCCAAATTTTCCCTTGCCCCAACCGTATGAGTGAAATATTTTAAAGGGGCCTTACCTTGAGAGTGGTTCTACTGAACCACGGCAGACCAGGAGACAGGGTTGGTGCTAGCACAAGAGGCCAGCTGAATCCTGGAAACAGAGGCATCTGGCATGGCTTTGTGCTCAACCAAAGCAACACCATCGAGCCTAGGGATGAGGCCATGGCTAATCGCAATCTCTTCACGTGGAGCGCTATCCTTGAGGAGCGTCCTTCCAGAATCCTGAGCTATGGAGAAAGAGTCATCTGGCATGGCAAAATGCACACGCAACATCACTAGACGACTTGGGCATGGGTTCATTGTAAAATTTATCTTCAATACGCGAAGCGTCTGTAAGAAAACTTTAGTGAGATAATTATATAATTCACATGATCTTTATTATTATATTTCTTCATGAATCGATCATGTATAAAGAATAAATATACGTACCTGGATTCATAAGCGATAATCTTTACGTAATACCGTAATTGTTCTTGTCTCGAAGAACCATGAGATAATTTCTCTCTCTTCTCCTATTCTTAACTTGTGAAAAGTTATACAAGTTATGTGTGTCCCAAAAGGATGGCCAAGGACTTCCTTTTATAGAGGGAGAGAGGACCATTACCAAATTACCAAAATGCCCCTATCCTTTCCATCAAAGGATATGTCTTAAACAGGCATGTCTTTTAGGAAATTTCTCT
>JAOVVI020007028.1:0-10970 GCA_028571085.2 Nepenthes alata | reverse complement strand
GGCTTACTCCAATCTTCTGACTCCTATCAAGAAATTACTTGATTTTTTTCACGGCGATGGAACCAAACACATTTTGATCTTTTTGTCAATCTTTATTTACGAGCAGTTAAATCACCGCACATCACTGGAGCCTAATTTTTGTGTCACCGACGTCGTCAACGAGTGGGAAAAGGTATATAAGATGAAACAAAAATGAGGTGAGAAAACTTGTAGTGAAAGCACAAAAATTTAAGCCAAAATTTTTCAAATGGAGAAAATAGTAACCACAAACGGTGATGGCTTTCTCACTGAAATAGCCAATCAAGAGTCTTTTTAGAAAAAAAACTAGGGTAAAAAAGAATTATATGAGTATTTATAGAGTAGCTGAAAATAATGTCAAAATTATGATTGTTGGGGGAATGCACGAGGCGAGTGCACATAAGATTAGATTGGGAGCTCGCCCAAGCACATGAGCATAAGTCAAGTGATTAGCGAGCAAAAGCCCTCTGGAAATAGAGTTCGAGCACAAGGCGAGCGTGTAGCGGGCGAATGCTATAAGGAAATGGCATTTAAGCGTATGGTGGGCGTACTGCGAGCGCACACTCTTTGAAAATACCGCTTGAGGACGAGGGGGCGTGCTACGAGTGCACGCTCTTTGGAAATACCGCTTGAAGGCGAGCGTGTTACGAACGCACAGTGTAGCTTTGGCAAAGGGTAAGCATAAATACCAAAGGAGTGCATTGACGATTTTCGAGTGAGAATTTGAAACAGCTTTTCCAATCAATAAAAATTCATGTGCCAACGAACAACCCGATACGATTACGAAATATACCAACATATGAATGGGTCTAGTAATTAAATTTTTCAATCCAACGGATAAGTAAAAGGTTATCTTGAGTGCTATTAAGACCCTCTAAAATTTTTAAATTTTTAGTAAATTTGATAGTTAAGATTAAAATTAAATTAGTAAATAATATATTACATTAGGTAATTTAAATAATTATTTAATAACTAATATTTATTTTTTTAATATTAATCATTAGATTTATATAGAGTCTAAAATTTTTGAAGGACCTTATGGAAAATTAATTAAGGCTAATTTAGTAGGCAAAATTATCACTAAATTAATCTAATTTCATAAATAGAAAGTAAAAATATAGTAATAGAGATTAATCTAATTTCTAGAATGACATTTTATAGTAAAAAAATATTTATATTCATTAATAATGACTATATTTTTTATTGGCTTTATATACCAAACATCAAAAAATATAAAAAACATATAGCTATGCACACTAAGCATCACAAAAAATATTTTTAAAATTATTTTCTGAAAAATAAATTGAGCTTAATATATAATATTGGTTTCCATTTGCATTAATTGACCATTTAATTTAAAAAATATTTATATCATAACTATTTATATTTAAATAGACAGTGGAATTAGAAGGTTAATATTAAATCTTAACCTTTAATATTTTTATTTATTTTTAAATGATAATCAAAATGCTAAAAAATAAGTAAGGTGTATATTTTACTAAAAATTATATAGATCACCAAAAAAGAAAATAAAATTGTCAAAAAAAAAAACCAAATTCTAAAATTCAATACAGCAAAAAACAAATACAAAAAAAAGACCAACTGCCTCCGCCATCCAGAACAAGGAAAAATAAAAAACCTAATAATTAATCCTTGCAATTTTATTCTTAACACAAAATAAAATATCTTTATATTTTTTATTAATTATTATTTTTTATAAATAGAAAAAAGTCAGAATTTATTGCAAAGGATGTCCAATAAGCAATTTCTTACGTAACCTAATTATCAACGTGAAAGGTACAAATCCTTAAGTGCTATTTTTGAGAAATTTACTCCATTAATTTACTGAAATTGGATAAATATTTAAAAAATAAACCAAATAAAATTAAATAGGATACAATTATGAAATAATTATGTTTTACCTCCTATAGTAATTTTATTATTTTTTTATTAAGTCCCATGAAAAATTATCTACAAAAAATTATAATTTTAAAAAATAAAAATATAAATACATCATTAAAAAGTGATATCAATAATTATCGAATATAAATAACAACGTCCTTTTTTCCTGAGCCTAAGCGTCAATAATAGACGTTGCGCACTCGCTTTTGCTGTCACCTGGGGACCGCTAAAGCGACGGGAGGGCTGGCAAGATTCGGCCAATCAAGTGAGGGGGTGGCCCTTATGCGTTTCGCTCTCTCATTGGCCCCTTCCATTGGGTGTCCTTCCCTTGTACGGACTGCTAACTGATGTTGACGGTTTCTACCTTGTACTCGTGCTTTAACTATATATTAAGGACTTTTTCATTTAATTTATTTTCTGATATTACCATAAAATATGTATAAAACGATGACATAAAGAAAAAATAATATTGTCAAATTACTGAAAAACCATTTTAGAAAGGTGTCCCTTGTTGTCATGGTATTTTTACCGATTTGACTCTATCTAGTGTTATTTTAGGAATTTAGATTAATTATAAAAAAATATAAATTAAAAATTAAAATAAGTCCGTAAAATATAAAATTAATTTATATTATTTATTTATTTATCAATTTATGTAGGTAATTAAAATTATGAGACAGTGTAATAAAAATGATAAATAACAGGTCCCCCCCTGGCTACACACCACGCTTTCTCTCGCTCATCTTTTCCAATGCTTTTTTATTTTTTTAAATTATTGGCGTCAGTTAGCGTAAGTCATCTGGGTTTTCAGCAAAACAGGCAAAAGACGAGGTTTTTCTGGCAATTTTCCGCATCATTGCCATCCCATATTCACTAACCCGATTTCACAGAAATCATTTATACGGGATAGGATAAATTGGGTTGCAGCGATTTGGATAAACTTTGGGGGTAATTGAGAACAGATTCAAAATCGTCAGTCCCAGGAAATCAAATCTGACCTAATTTGAGTGGATCCGAAAAGGTATTCAGCGGTCCTGGATCCAAACTTATGAACCAAGACCAGAAGTTCTGGGTCTTGGACGACCATGTGTTTCCGGGTCGGGTTCGTCTCAACCCGGAATAATCATCGCCCATAGTTGTTGAACAGGAAAAGGGGTGGGGTCCGGGTTGAGAGAGAGACAGAGACATCTGAGCAAGAAAAGTTGAGCGTTGAGAGAATGACCCCTTGACGCTACTACTAAAAGTAGGAGCTCTGTCAGATACTCATAGGCCGAAACAAGAATTAGCCATTTCTGGTTTTCTTTCTCCAACTTCAGATTGCTAATTTTTAGTGCTTTGAATTTTTGTCAATCACCGAGATCGAGAGCTTTTTCTGGTTCGGTTCCCTTCACCAAATTGGTAAGTCAAACTTCTGATTCCTTCTGTGCTCAAGCTCATACATATATGAAACCAGCGCTGGATCCTCCATCCCTCTGACAGTCTTCCATAGAACCAGGGACAGAGAAAGAGAGAGAGAGAGAGAGAGAAGGGGAAAGATGGTGAGAGGAAAGACACAGATGAAGAGGATAGAGAACAAGACGAGCAGGCAAGTGACGTTCTCAAAGAGGAGAAATGGATTGTTGAAGAAGGCATTTGAGCTATCTGTTCTGTGCGATGCTGAGGTCGCTCTAGTCGTTTTCTCTCCCGGAGGAAAGCTCTACGAATTCGCGACTACTAGGTATGTTAACGTTCTGGTTTATTCAGTTGGATCTTGAACTCCTTTCGTCGATTAACCATAAAAGGAGTAATTGCCTCATTAATACTCGATTCTCTTGATATAGATTCATTCATGATGATGCGTTTTCTCCTTTTCAAGCGACTTGCACTTATTGCTAGGGTTCTTTCGCTCCCGGCGTTGAGGATTTCAACCTCATGTCTCTTATGCTTCATCTAAACCGAATCGATCTCTGTCCCTTTTCCATTAATTACTCTTTTCTTTTCCATCTTTTTAACAAATTCGTTTCATTTGAGGGATTTCTCAAATTTATTCTTCTTCATCTTCTCCCAAAAAACTGCAGGTTTCGTCCGTCCGTTTCATATCTGACAATGTGGTCCTTTAAATAAATAAAGCTACTATTTTATGTGGCGCTAATTTAATAAAAAATACTACACATATGATATGAAAAAAACTTCTCAAATATATATAAACAAATATTTCTATTTTTTGTATAAGAATTTTTTCTGCATTTTTTTTTCCAATTTCAAAACTTCGGAATTACAACAATAATAGTTAATGCAATTCAGTACCTTGCCCTATTCCAATGGCAATACTTAGTACGGTTTATTTATTAATATATATATATATGTCACTGTTCATTTCCACGCCTCTAGACTATAATATCATTTAAGAATTCGTTGATGTACGTTGAATTCTTCTGTCTGTCTGCTACAACATTTTGAATGTAATTTCCCAATTTCTCGGGGAAAAAAAAAATCAATTTAATGAAGGAATTTGTTTTACTTTAAGTTTGAGAGGAGCACCATCACCAGCCACCACCAATAAGGTTCACTACCACGGCCGCTGTCACAACCCCACCTCTACCACCACCGTTACCACCACCATTGCTACCTCAGTCCTTCCAGCTTTGCTACCTTACCAGCATCACCGCAACACTTTACCCGAGTGTTATTATGGTCATCCCATGAATGGCTATTCAATCAACACCACTCATCCACCCAACTCGCATCATCACAGGGGCAGATTCAGGTTTTGTTTTTTTTCAAGGGAGTTAATATATGAAGTGATTTCATAAAAAAATCAACATTTAGTTTTATTATTTTCAAACATAGTGAATTTAAAACAATGATGTTATAAATTTTGGTAAAAAGATGGTAAAAAAAAAGGCTACAGTCTCAGACATATATACTAGAGTTAATAAAAAATTTCGGCTAGGGCAATAAATAACTTTTAAGCTCAGTTATTAACATATTTATATCTGATTACTTCTAATTTATAAGCAATTTTTTTCTACCACACTAACCATAAAGTAGATCGGCCATGAGCATCACCCGACCATCATTAGAAAACTTATATAAGCTAAAGAAACATATATAATTGCTGCTATTTGTTTCAAATTTAGCATGGTAATTGTAGATAGGAAGTAAGGAGGATACCAAATGAGAGTCAGCTACAATATACTCACCGAAAAAAGAGTTAAATTTAAGAGAGAGAGAGAGAGAGAGAAATTGTGATCAAATGATGCACTTTAAGATTGGAGACATCAGGCATCCAAAAGAGAGCGTAGTCGATGCTTAATCAACGGGGCGTTGTGCTAAATATGGTTTTTTTTTTCTTTGCTGGTTATTAGCCTCATAGACAGAAAGAGATAAGCATTTAGAAGACCAATTAATTGCTCATGTGAAGATGAAGAGTAACTGGACATACTTTTTCATTGCATGAAGAAAACCCAGAGAAACACAACTTCAACAGACATGGAAGATTTTCTTTTTCCTCAGTGAATAATTTCGCATACTAGTAAAGAGGTGTGCTTTTGTTTGTGGAATGAAGGTCAAGATTTTTCTTGCCAAATCTTGAAGCGAAGGTATTAGAAGGATACTCTTTAGTCACGTTTGGTATAACTTTCATAATATGATATTTTATTTATCTATTCACTCTTAACGGATTACAAGAAAAGATAGATGAATGAGCTTCGTATTATTTGAAGAGTTCTTAGGGTTGCGGTGGATCATTGTCTGTCCAATCAGTGAGAACTCGAGCATGGTTAAAGGGTATTCTCCAAACATTTTTCGAACCAATGTACCGTGCATTTTATTGAAGCCGTTTAAGGGTGCTCACTGTCAATAGTAGAACTATAGAGAGGTTAGCCAAAATGGAAGTAAGCTTAATTAGTCAATTTTTTGTCATATTCTTTTTTTTTTTTCTTTAAAGTATGAGATGTTGAACTATTTAAGTTACCTAACTTAATGGCCATTTAGGACATGTGCTGTAATTATTAATGGCAGCAACTATAATGAGGAAATAAGATGATGTGGGAAATAAATGTTAAATTTCTACTTTTATATTAACATATGTAAATAGGTGCAAAAGTATTTAGAATGATGTACCTACCAAGTGTGTTTGTTTCTAATTATTTCCATCACTGATTTGCGTAATATCTATAGGTTTTCTCCAATATCTCTATTCCTCCACACATTGGCAAAATGGTTAGGGAATTTACTTCATATCCCAGCAATTTAAGCCCTCCCTTCATGTGAATTTTATTAGTGTCTCTTCAGTTCTAAGAAAGTTAAGAAATAAAATAATTAAAATTTTTTTTCTCGTGTTTAAATAATATGAAAAATCACAAGAAAAAATATAATGAACCATGTATATTAGAATATTTAGTTTTGAGGACAGTAATTTTTCTTTTATTTTTTTATCATTATTTTTAAACTTTATTATAAACAAATATTTCCTTTGGTTTGAAGCATGGATTCAACACAAACTCAGCCTTTACCTTATAGTGAAACATAATACGAGAAAATTAGGTTACTTACTCAGAGTCCCAAAAATGCTTAAATTATTATGTGGGGGTCTACAAATATTTAGCATAAGAAAAATGAATAAATATATTTGTGGTTTCATTGAGCATTTTTTTGGGTCGGTCCTTAAGTTAAATAGTGAGAGGGAATTTATTGATTTAATTTACTGCTGCGTTATGCTGAATCTTTCCTGAACTTCAGCGTGCAGGAGACCATAGCACGGTATCAGATGCACACGAAAGATGTTCAAACCAACGTAGAACAAGACATGCGGGTTATGCCTCCTTTCTTCTTTATCAACAAAAAATGGTGTTATTACAATCTTCAACTATAATTTCGAGCCACATGATAATTTAATGTTTATGATATAAAAGACCATAAATTCTTAACATGGTGAATACATGCCACTTCGTGAGAATATAGTACCATCTGTAGTTAAATAATTTGGCTCTCATTACTCATAAGTTTTCTCTACCCTGGAGGAAGTCAACTTATTGATTTCATCTGTAAGTAAGTTTAACATATCATTATTTACTGTATTCATATGATATTTACTTTGATACTTTTTTCATTTACTTCATACTTCCTACTTAGTAGGGTTGGCAAGCAAACACAAAATTCTAAACTTTATTGGTGATACTTCCCAAAAAAGGAAGTTCGTGGGAAATGTAGTTCCTCAGTTAACCTATAAATTTAATCAAACTAATCCTAAATTAATACGATTGGTTAGTATAGATGTTTTTAAGAACCTTTGGCACGTTGTAAATGGCAGTCATTTATACTAACTAAAATGGCATGCTACAGGTATATCGCAAATATTTTATAATTATTCTCTTACTTCTCCCAAATATTAATCGTTCGAAGTGTGCTGACAACAAACAGCTTATTGGAAAATCATTGCAGACCTTGCATTCGGATTAACCACATATATATATCGAACTTTTAAATGATTATTTCACCTCTCTCAAAATTTCTATTCCTCGCAAGTTTTCCAGCCAGAAAAATTCGAAAAAGAAAATGGCATCTAACTGAGGAGGAGACTATGTAAAGGCAGGGGCTACACAAGTTGCATGAAGATAAACACGGGGGAGGAGGAGAAAGAAAGAAAGAAAAACAGTTTTCCAGTGCCATGCATGCATGATATGTGCACCAAATCATGATATTTATGCCTGTCTTTGTGCTTTTTATTTTTTCTTAAGTTAATAAGTCTTGTTTCTACGTCAATGATAAATGTGACAAGAGCTTATGCACATATAATGGAGCTCTTTTGAAAGAGGAGAAATATAATCTGTGGTTCATATTGAACGTATTTTCCCTGGGCTTTCTCATGAATATGATCTTGTATTGACAGCAGCAACTGAAGCATGAAACAGCAATTTTACAGAAGAAGATAGAAACGCTTGAAGCTGCTAAACGGTAGAGTGCCAGCGTAGTTTGACATTTTTATTTCTATTGCAATCCATATTGACTGAATTAAACGCATGATGATTTTTTAGCCTCCACTTTGGCTTATTTACTTCACAAAACCACCTTAAACTAGGGCTTCTTTTCACAAAATTACCATCGTTTTTCTCAAGGAAAATTACCTATTCTTCATATTTGATCAACAAAGTTAGATCTAAATTGATGTCTTTAGTTTCTTTTTGGGCTGAAAAGGGCCAAAATGCCGTCATTTACCAAGCTTGTTGATCCTAAAAGTTAAAGGTGCTGTGAGAAGTTAGCTCATAAGCCAGAGAGATGAACTATATGATAAACTGAAGAGAAGTATACGAAAAAACCCCTAATGACCGAGATGTATTTGAATACCCAATTGTTGGATGAGTTAGTGGTGGAACTAGTTATATACCATGGAAGAAAAATAAAGATAGAGTGATTAAAATGGAGAAGAAAAATCAGAATTTTTATTTAATTGTTTCCAATTTCATATTTTTTTATGGTACAAGAATTCCATTAATGTAGCACATAGTTGGACCCTTCCAAATTTAAATTTAATATCAAAAACATAACTCATATTAAATCATCTAGGGACAAGACAATAAAAGACATTTAATATTTCTAATTAAATTTTAACTCCCCTAATTAATAGTATTAAAACAAAGGGATGAGATTATAATAGACATTTAATATTTCTAATCAAGTTTCAAATTCCATAATTTATTGAGATTAATTTCTTAACATCCCCCCTTGAATCCAATTAATCTAAGGTCTTTATCCCAAGCATCACCCTCAATCTTTTGAACGTATCAAACTTTAATGGTTTTGTAAAAAAGTCAGCAACTTGATCATAGGACGTGCAATATACCAACTTGAGTTCTTTGTTCTTCTTTTGCTCTTGGATAAAATGATAATGTGTGTCAATGTACTTCTCTTATGGAACATGAGATTTTTTTCCAAGGCAATTGCAAACTCATTATCAATATAAATATTTATGGGACTTTTTTGAGAAAATTTAAAAAACTTTTAGTAAATTTTTAAGTCAAATTGCATAACACATGATAAAATTAGCCTCCCCATACTTGGCTTTGCAGGTTGATAGCATGAAAATTGCCTTTTTCTTTGAATATCATGTAAAAGCCGAATTGCCTGAAAAGAAAGCAAAACTGGTTGTGCTCTTTTGTTCATCAAAATCTCTTCCCTAATCACTGTTAGTATATCCACAAACATCAAATTTATTAGTATATGAATAAAACAAATAATCAATTGAAGGTCCCTTTGATAAGATAGAGAAATTGTTTTGCCTCACTGAAATGGGTTTGATTAGGTGCTTTCATGTACCAACTAATCAAACCAACACCATGAAAAATATCTGGTTTGTTACAAGTAAGGTATTAAAGACTACCAACAAGATTTTTTTAGTACGTAGGACTGACACCATTATTGTTAACATTCTTCTTTGATTTCAAACCACTTGCTACGGGGATATTGGCTAGATTGCATTCTTCGGTATGAAACTTCTTGAGAACCTTCTTCTCATAGGCACTTTGAGACATGAAAATCCCATCTTCTCCTTGTGCTACTTCAACGTTGATTCCTTAAGTATGTTTCATTTGAAATCATCGATTAATGAAGAATTTTTTCTCGTAAAAACCAAGTCATCAATATAAAGATTTACAAATAACACATCTCTAATAGCAAAATTTTTCAAATAACGTACATACTCATAAGGGATTTCTCAAAACTGTTATCATGGAAGTATTTGTCAATTCCTTCATTCCATGTCTCTGGTGCTTTTTTAAGCCCATAGTGAACTTTCTTCAACTAGTAAACTTTACCTTTGTAACTTGACTTTAATGTACCCCAAGGATGTTCAATATATATCTCTTCTTTAAGGAAATCATTCAAGAATGCTGATTTCATGTTAAGTTGGTAGATCTTACATCGTTGTTGAGTAGCGATCGAAACTAGCAGCTTGATGGTCTCCGGCCGAACTACGGGCGCAAACATCTCTCCATAGTCAATCCCGACTACTTTCTTGTTGCCTTTGTTAATCAATCTTGCCTTGAATCATTGCACTTCACCACTTGCATTTTTCTTTGCATTGTAGATCCACTTTACACCAATACCTTTGTGGGCTTTCAATAAAGTGGTGAGTTCCTATGTGCTGTTTCTTTTTTATTGCCTCTAACTCCTCGTCCATGACTTTTCTCCACTTCTTCTTGGATGGTAAATGAATCATAACCTGTGAAGAATAAAATATGTTAAGATTGTCGTCATCATCAATTTCGGCAGCGTCATAAATTTCTCACAAACTCCTTGTCTTTTGCAACCGAGCCTCCGATGAAGATGGTGAATGGACACTTCGCTGAATTGATGATGATCTAGATCCATACTCTTATCATTCACTTTTTGCTTCTAATTTCACTTATTACTCTCTTCAAAAATCATATTTTTACTAATGATAACTTGTCTAGTGAGAAGATTATACAATTTATAACCCATGATTCTATTAAAAAAATGCATTTTACACCTTTATCATCAAGTTTTGTTCTTCTAGCCTCCAAGATTTAGACATGGGCTACACTCTTAAGGTGTCCGACATTAAGCTTGGAAAAACTCTACACCTTTTCATGTGTAATTTTTGGAACATTCCTTGTTAGACATTGTTTTTGTAAATAAACCACACAAGTTACTGCTTCAGCCAAAAATTTCCTAGGCAGCTCTTTACTTTTCAACATGCTTCGGACCATAATTAGAAACGGTCTTTTTTCTTTTTAGAAACTCCATTCAATTTGGTCGTATAATATGGTGTTGCGTTCCGGATTTTTAGGATCCGGGCAACATAAAATGGATGGATGCAAGTTGAGTAAGTAAAAACGAAAGGGAAAGAGATTTGCACAGGGAATTTTACGTGGAAACATTCTCTTGAATGAGAAGGAAAAACCACGAGGCTAGGCCTGGAAATATTTCACTATGAGCGTTTGGATTACAAGAGACCAACACAATGGCCGAGCATTTTCAGTGGCCGAGCGGTCGTATTACAAGGCGATGGAGACAGTGGCCGAGCGTTTTCTTTCTCTCTCTTTGTGAGT